>CAIGRK010103345.1:0-13742 GCA_903798315.1 Fraxinus greggii
TTAGCCTACTATTCTAATTTCTTTATTCTGACATTTGGTAGTCCACCTCTCCCCAGCTTTAGAAATCCAGTGATATGCCCAGTTAATTCCCTTTGCTCGAACTATTCTTTGATTTTATCTTGGAGACCTTTGTTGGCAAACCAATCTGCTGCATAGTTACATTCCCATCATATGTGTGATAATGTTATGTTTAACAATTTATCATTCATTTTATCCTATAGATTTGCTTAATTTAGCAGTATTTGGAGCTTTGATTGGTTTTGTGCTTCGAGAAATGAGCAAAAGAATTTATGATAACTTCTCAAAGGAGAATAGTACACATTGATGTATTGATTAAGACTCTGGCTCTTAATGCAGCTATTGTAGGGGTAGCTGCGTACAATAACCACAAGTTGAAAAAGGAAGCTTCTCGAGTTGTGAATTCAGACCAGCCTGCTGAATCACTCCCACTAGTTTCATCTCAAACTTCAAATAAGTAAAGCTGTATAACGAGCAGTTTCACACGATACCTTGGTTTGTACGGTAACTTCATTTCCTCAAGTTCTCTTCCTCACTCACTGAGGGTGGTGGCGTTTCAGAGAAGTGGCATCCTGATTCTGTGCAGTAATCTTTGAGATCTTTTCTGATTCTGTAAGGTGGTTCCATTTTGGTATTATGTGGCAGTGAAAGATACAAAAAACCACAGCAATTGTAAGCCCGTGTAAAGTTGAGATTGACACCTCTATTTTTTTCACACAGAGTTTGCATCTTAGACCATATGTATATCAAGGAGTTCTTATAATTGAATCGTGTACTTGATACAATTATTGGAGTAAATTCTTGTTGAGGATTTGCATTAGCATTTGATTTATCACGATGAACATGATGCACAGAGTAATGTGAACACCTGAATAATGAAGTTGCAGAAGTTTAACCTCCTTGTATTCTTTAAAAGGAGACATTTCAGTTATAGTTCCTCTTATTTTCTTGGGTGAGTTACATATTTTGTCCCCAATCTTTGACCTCAGTTGCATCTTTATCCCCGACCTTTTTTGGCGTTCTTACCCTCAAACTTTCATTAATTAGTCCAATTCGTTCATTTTCCATCCAGAAACTAAGTTACCCCTGTAGAAAGACAATGTTGCCGTTAAAATAACTGAGCAAGAAAAATATAATTTAACCCTTGCCAATCTCCAATTCAGTACAACACTAATGTTCAACCTTTGATGCATTAAAGATTGGTGTTTTCTTTTTTTGACATGAAAATATTGACTTTAAAATAGAGACTGCAGAGTTGAGAAAGAAGAAAAAAAGAAAAATGTATGTTTCCTCTATTTGGATTATATTCACCTCTTGAAGATTTTGTTGTTATTTCTTAATATATGTCATTGATTGCTTCGGTGTTAGGGTGCAACAATGGAGTCTAGATGAGTTGTTCCGATTGACATTCCATCGTTAAAATTTCGACATCACAAAATTGTATTAATGTGTCAAAATTTAAGTGTTGAGACAATCAAGCATGTTTAAGAGAATTTGCAAAAATGGAGATGGAGGGGAGGAGATAACTGCGAGGGCGAAGTTGAGGTTTTAGACTTGGAGCTGCAGACCTGATGATGTGGTGCCGACAACTTGTTGAGATTGGGTTGGCGGCGGTGACAATTGTGGGTGGTCATGGTCTCATGGAGTTTGGGAGTCGAAGTCGAAGTGGGGGCGGGGTCTCCAATGTTTTAGTTAAAAAGATTGTGACTTTATATTATTGTTTTTTTCTTGTTCATTTCGTTTAAGGGTAATTGATTTTTTTTATGCCCTCCTAACATAGTTTTTGAATGAAGTCGTCAACAGGGACTGATTGTACTAATTGATTAAAAGTGGATGGTAAGAATGTAAAGAGAAAAAGGTTGCGGTAAAAATGTAATTATGGTAAAAGATTAGAGATGAAATGTGTAATTAATAACCCTCCATAGTCCATCCTCAGCACCTTGCTAATTAAAGACAAATTGTATAGGCATTAAAGATTCTGGGCCTTTCGTAATAGACCCCAGAAAAATTGACAGCGCCTTATCTTCTTATTTATACAATGTGTTCCCAGTCCAAACCTTAATTTTCATAACAATGGCGAATGGCGAGGTTGTTCTTCTGGACACATACATAAGTATGTTTGGAATGAGGGTTAGAATTGCCCTAGCGGAGAAGGGTATTCCATATGAATACAGGGAGGAGAACTTGCGGAACAAGAGTCCACTTCTACTTGAGATGAACCCAGTTTACAAGAAAATTCCTGTTTTGATTCACAATGGAAAACCCATTTGTGAATCGCTCATAATTGTGCAGTACATAGATGAGGTCTGGAAGGATAGGCCATTGTTGCCTTCTGATTATTACCAAAGAGCTCAAGCTTTATTCTGGGCTTATTATGTTGACAAGGTACAATCCATATAGTTTCTTCTTCCTTCCGTGTTATTTCTTTTAATTTAGTTACTGTTTACTGTCATCAGTTAAGAGCATATTTCTGCGCTTAAAAGTCAGCTTCTAGAAAGTAAGTTAAGCTAGAAAAGTAGGCTTTGTTAACTGTTAAATTAAGATAAATTTATTTGTAAGCTTATTTTTTCTAATTATTTGATGATATTAGGGGTGAGGATATGAGCTGTAATGTTGTTAAATTAGTAAAGATATGTTATGTACTTTATTGGTCAATCTATAAAGTAAGTAGGCTACATATTTTCCACGCTAGCCGCCTATTGCAAAATAAATTAACTTTTTATTATGTTCTAAACTTTAAAAAAAAGTTATTGATCTATATATGTATTGATCTATATATGTAAGTTTACGCAAACTCCTTCGTCGGATAAATGAAATAAGTTAAAGTAGAGCTAGAAGTTGGACTTGGAAGTTCCGGAAATGGATGAAAAGAACAAATTTTTACTTGTAAAGAACAATGTGCAAAGTTCTCTCTCTCCCCCTAATTGTTCGGAAAGTGCTGTTACCAATCCATAGATGATTCGTATGATCTGTTGTAAAACAGTATAAAATAGAATTTTCATAACTTACGGAAATCATACAAGTTGCCATATAAAATTGTGGTAGTTTACAATGCTTTGTGTAAATGCAGATATTTTGGGCTGGAAGAAAACTATGGACAACGACGGGAGAAGAGAAAGAATCAGGCAAGAAAGAGTTAATAGTGTGCCTCGAGGTGGTGGAAGGAGAATTGGGAAACAAGCCCTACTTTGGTGGTGAAATCTTTGGGTTTGTAGATGTGGCTTTCGTCCCTTACTACTGCTGGTTTTATGCCTATGAGATATGTGGCAATTTCAGCATTGAGCAATACTGTCCTAAGCTGATTGCATGGGGCAAGAGGTGCATGGAGATAGAGAGTGTTTCCAAATCCCTGGCTGATCCTCACAAGATCTATGAATTTATTCAGTTAATGAAGAAGAGGTATGGGATAACTGATTAGTATGTATAATAGTCCAAAAAAACTCTTTATTTAGTTTTTGGAATTTTCCATGGTGTGTGGAAAAATCCTTTGATTGTAAAGGTTATTAACTGTCTGCTGAATGTTGTGGACAATGATGTTTTTACTATGTGGGAACAGCTCTTGTAAGATCCACTCAGCGAGGTTTCTTTCTTATAGCTGCTTAACAAAACCACTTATTACAGCGTATAATCAACATATATATTATGTATTTCATATAAGAACGTTGTTTATATTCAATTATTGAAGTTTCGCCTTCTGCTTGATAGGCTATGGAAGTGATTTTTTGCTGTCATTCCGCATAAGGTATCTCCCAGTTGTTGGAGGAAATTTAATATTGAGCAGATAATTGTGAAACTTAATGAAAAAAAGAAGGGATAGGAAGTTGGGGAAGGCAAAATTTTTAGAAATTATTTGAAGGACGGTAATTTCTCCTTCATAGTGAAAAAGACTAGTTGGAAGTTCTATCTCCATGATACAATGCATTAAAATATTCTTCAGTTTGGTCTAAATAGTTGGGAGATATGAAGTAGAAGATGAAAACAAAAAAGACGGTTTTAAGGAATTGTTGCAGCATGATTAACTTTAGAATGTAGTCTCATCAGAGAGAAATCCTCATTTGATGATATGTGGTTGCATTATTTCCCTCATTCTATATGTTGTTTGCACTTTAGGGGATTGAGAAACTTAGTTTGCATGTCAACTGCTTGAACCTTTTTTCTAGCAGAAGACTTGCAAAACGGGGCCTAATTAGTGAGCTCAGCCACTGGAAGAAGGCGGAGTCTGACCACTTCAATGGTCAAGTGTGTACTACAGAGCTATGGTAAGCTTTCGATTGGAGTGAGATGACTTGGGCAGTAAATGAAGGTCGTGGAGACCAGACATCCTCAGGTAGTGCTCTTGTCACATTAAGTGACCATCATATTGAATTGCATGTTGGACATGCCACTGTCACCTCCCTAGATTTTTAGAATCAGCTATGCCATGCTAGTAGATTCTGTCTTGTGTTGCCGTTGAGCGACATCTCTGGTCTTCCCAAATTATCGGCATGGAACCCAACCTCATTGTTTTGGCAACACGACCCCCTCATCTCTTTTAAGGGGCTCAACTTTATCTTTACCAGCTAATAGTGGTCAGCCTCTGGCCATTGTTTACCTTGCCCCTTTAGAAAGTGAGCCCCTAGCTATGCCATGTTTTAAGGTATAACATTTTTCCTGGGTCCGAGATGTGCATTTTTAGTTGTTTGGATCGTTTACTTTACATGGCTTCAACGATTGTCCAGGTGATGTCTGATGAGGTCGACTTTTATTGGGAGATTCTGAGCTAGATTTCTTAGGTTTGAGACTTGACTCACTTCCAACTCTTGTTTAGGAGAGAAAGCATAGCTTCCACGGATCACATGTTCGGTCTCGTGCTCTACCTTGGTGATGGGGTGCACATTGTGGTGGCACTTACCATCAGTAGTTGTTCTTCAACTTCCCAACTTCAGGACCTTATGGGTTGAGATTGAAACCATCATTTTTTATAGATCTTACTTAATTTTCTATTAAGTTCATTATCATTTATTATTTTTATAACAAAGATTTTAAAATCACAAGTTATCGACCTAATTTAAGATATTAAGATCTAAATTTGGTTGTGTTGGAATGTTTCAACAGTGAATCAAACAAACCGATCGAAAAATAATTCTCAAGTAGACATCACTGGAGGGTTGAATTTATTTTTGGATCTTGATGGTGCAAGAATATATTATTTTAGCATCTTGTGCAAATTTATGCTGTGGTGCTGTCTTGGTAAGTAGTAAATTGACTTGACCATTGAAGTTGAATCCATCGCTCCAAATGTTAACAAGTATACGATATTTTTATCAAGTCCACAATGATGAAAAATATTACTAAAAATTCAATTTGATATAACTAATTGATCAAACCTTATCAGAATTATTCGGTCATTAGAAAACAAAGCCTAATAAGATATATACAAGTATTACCGTTGATGTAAAATTGTCCAAGGTTGCCCAACCCAATATACATCAAAGTCACCAAAGTAGGCAGATCCCAACAAAGATAATTTCCAATTCATCCATCCACTAAGGAACTCGCCTGCTAAGTGTCTATATGCAAATCATGACATTTTAGACCATTTGCAGAAGCAAAGAAAAGCAAAAAAAACCAATTAATGTTGTACAATTCCATTTTTCATTTTTCATCCCATATTTTAAGGCTCAGAAGCCATGGAAAATATTTTAATCCTAGTATTTTCATGTTTAATCGGAATCTTTGTCTCAATTCATCAACATACATAGTATAAAGCAACATATTATTCCATCAAGAATCCAATAAATAACAGAAGAAAATGATGAACCAGAAGAAGAAAATGAGTAGTGCAGTTTCAGAATTTGCACACACAAATGCACATTCACTGTAAAGTAATGGTTGACTATTTGATTCTTTCTGATTTGGATTGTGACTTTCACGGTTCATCTCCAGCTTCTTGCCTTGTCAATCAGTCACATTCCCTCTCCTTCCCCCTCTCCCCTCCTCTCTCTCATCCTTATCACTTCCCTTCTTCTTCTTTTATTTCTCTTTTATATGATTATTGGTTTTCCATGCTTTCATTGGCTCAAAAATAAAATCCCATTTTTCTGTTGTAGTTTTCTTGAACTTGTATTGATATTTGCTTTGTGACTTATTGGGATCATCAGAATTTTTTCTTTTCTCCTAGTCTTGAAGCACATCTGGCTATGAATTTCTGAATAATTATGTTAGCAACTGGAGAAATTTCTTGATGATTGTCCTGTATATGTAAGCAACTTTACATTATTGGGACAGATTATGTTGTTTCACTTAGTTATAGTTCTCTCAGACATGCCTTAAAAGTTTCCTCTTCCAATACACAGCAGAATCATGGCCATATTCAATTGAAAACACGACCTCGAATTTATAGGGACACAAGGCATAATTGTTGTTGCTTGAGTCCTACTTGATTTGTTTCCTCGTATATGGAAATCCAAAAGCATTTGAATTTTGTATTACATTTTTGTTGCCTAATTGTCTTTGTTCAATCCTTAAACGAAGAGGGAAATATTCTCTTGGAGTTCAAAAATTCCCTTAAAGACCCTTATCATAATCTTCAAAGCTGGAGTTCTTCGGATTCAAATCCTTGCAATTGGACGGGTATAGGGTGTTTAGCTGATTTTAAGGTTACTTCGATTCGTCTTAATGGCCTCAGTTTGTCTGGTTCTTTATCTTCAATCATTTGTAAACTCCCTTACTTAGTCAAGGTGAATATATCGAAAAACTTCATTTCCGGTCCAATTCCTGATGATTTTAATTGTTTTCATAATCTTGAAACTTTAGACCTTTGCACAAACAGATTCCATGGAGAATTTCCTACCCAAATCAGCTATGTTACTTCCCTCAGAGAGCTTTATCTGTGTGAGAACTATATATTTGGAGAAATCCCTGAAGAAATTGGCAATCTAACTCTACTTGAGGAGCTTGTCATTTATAGCAACAATCTAACCGGAATAATTCCTTCTTCCATTGGGAAACTGAAAACTCTTAGGATTATCAGGGCAGGTCGAAATTATTTATCCGGTCCACTTCCTGCTGAAATCACTGAATGTGAGAATTTGGAAGTTCTGGGTTTGGCAGAAAATTGGCTTGAGGGACCTTTTCCCATTGAGCTGCAAAAACTTAAGAGTCTCACCAGCTTGATTCTTTGGAAAAATCTGTTTACAGGTGAAATTCCTCCTCAAATAGGTAATTTCACTAGCTTACAATTACTTGCAGTGCATGGAAATTCATTCACAGGAACCATTCCCAAAGAAATTGGGAAGTTGTCTCAGCTGAAAAGATTGTACATTTACACAAATCAATTGAATGGAACAATCCCACCAGAACTCGGGAATTGTTCAAATGCTGTCGAGATTGATCTTTCTGAAAATCGATTAACAGGAGTTATTCCAAACGACTTGGGTCGAATTTCTAATCTTCGTTTGCTTCATCTTTTTGAGAACCTCCTCCAGGGAAATATCCCCAAGGAGCTTGAAAAGTTGAAGCAACTCAAAAATCTAGATTTGTCCATAAATAACTTGACAGGCTCAATTCCTATTGAGTTTCAAAATCTCAGGTTCCTTGAGAACTTTCAACTTTTTGACAATAATCTTGAAGGTATCATTCCTCCATTTATTGGGGCTAATAGTAACCTCACTGTCCTTGACATGTCCATGAATAATCTTGTGGGCAGGATACCAAAACATATATGCATGTTTCGGAAATTGATTTTTCTTAGCCTGGGATCAAACAAGTTGTCCGGGAACATTCCTCGTGGCTTAAAAACTTGCAAATCGCTCGAGCATCTAATGCTGGGAGATAATTTTTTTACAGGAAGTCTTTCTATTGAATTCGCGAAACTTCAGAACCTTTCAGCACTGGAGCTCTATCAAAACCGATTCTCAGGATTGATACCTTCAGAAGTGGGAAATTTTACTACATTAGAGAGGCTGCTCTTGTCGAATAACCAATTCATTGGCCAAATTCCTCCAGAGATTGGTAAACTTGTAAAGCTCGTTGCATTCAACGTGTCGTCCAACAGGCTATTTGGAAGCATTCCTCAAGAGTTGGGAAACTGTATAAAGCTCCAGAGGCTTGATCTTAGCAGGAACTGGTTTAGTGGCTCCATTCCAGGAAAGCTTGGCACGCTAGTGAATCTGGAACTGCTGAAACTATCTGATAACACGTTGACGGGACAAATACCAGGAACTTTAGGGGGTCTAGCTCGATTGACAGAATTGCAAATGGGTGGAAATTTCTTTTCGGGAAAAATTCCGGTCGAGCTAGGTCGATTAACTTCTCTTCAGATTGCTCTGAATATCAGTCATAACAATCTCAGTGGATCGATCCCGGGAAATTTAGGTAATCTGCAGATGCTAGAATCACTTTACTTGAATGACAACCAGCTTGTTGGTGAAATTCCTATTTCAATAGGAGCATTAATGAGCCTAAATGTATGCAATCTTTCTAATAACAATCTGGTGGGAACAGTGCCAAACAACCCGGTTTTCCAGAGGATGGATTCCAGCAATTTTGCCGGGAACAATGGATTGTGCATATTAGGTTCAAATCATTGCCATTCATTTCCAGCCCCTACATCTGCTCCAAATCCTAGTTGGTTGACGAAAGGTTCTTCCAAAGAAAAAATAGTCAGCATTGTTTCCCTTACTATCGGCCTGATCTCGTTAACTTTTATTGTGTGTGTTTGTTGGGCTATAAGGCATCATAAACCTTCTTTCGTTGCACTTGAAGATCAACCGAAACCTGATGTATTGGATGGCTATTACTTTCCTAAAGAAGATTTCACATATATGGACCTTGTTGAAGCCACGGGGAATTTTTCAGACAGTGCTGTCATAGGAAAGGGAGCCTGTGGAACTGTCTACAAGGCTGTAATGACCAATGGTGAAGTGATTGCAGTTAAAAAGTTGAAAGCCAGAGGAGAAGGAGCCAGCTCAGACAACAGTTTTTGTGCTGAAATTTCGACTTTGGGAAAGATTAGGCACAAAAATATTGTGAAACTCTATGGCTTTTGCTACCATCAGGACAGCAATCTTATCTTATACGAGTACATGGCGAATGGAAGTCTTGGAGAAGTACTTCATGGGAAGGAGAAAGATTGTGTTCTCGATTGGAATGCCCGATACCAAATTGCTCTTGGTGCTGCAGAGGGGTTATGCTATCTTCACAATGACTGTAAGCCTCAAATCATTCATCGCGACATAAAATCAAACAACATTTTGCTAGATGAATATTTTGAGGCACATGTTGGAGATTTTGGCTTGGCAAAGTTGATTGACTTGCCCTTCTCAATATCAATGTCTGCTGTTGCTGGTTCATATGGCTACATTGCCCCTGGTATGAGTATCATTTACAAGATTCTGACAACAGCTTTCTTACACATTTTGACAACTATCTGAAAATTTAATATGATCAATTGATGTACGTTTTTTTTTTTCGTTTCAGAATATGCTTACACGATGAAAGTGACAGAGAAATGTGATATATATAGTTTCGGAGTAGTTTTGTTGGAACTGATTACTGGAAGGTCCCCTGTCCAACCTCTTGATCATGGAGGTGACCTAGTAACCTGGACAAGAAGATCGATTTCTAAATTAGTAAAAACGTCTGACATATATGATCAACGGATTGATCTTAGCGAGAAAAGGACGATGAGAGAAATGTCTTTAGTACTTAAAATTGCAATGTTCTGTACCAGCACCTCCCCTCTCAACAGGCCTACCATGCGGGAAGTCATTGCAATGCTGATCGACGCCAGGGAGTCAGCAAGTGATTCATTTTCATCTCCAACGTCAGAAACTCCCTTAGAAGAAGATGATTTCTGTTAAGGTACTACATTCTGATCTCAGTTCTTTTAAATGTCTCATATAAAGTGAACCTGCCATGATAGTTCAATACACGAGGTTGATACGATAGCACAACGGATTTTACATTTTAATTCTTTAATACTATCTAGTGTTATCCACGTTATCTTATCCAGCACGATGTATGCGTAATTCATCATTCTTGTGGTGATTGATCTTTAATTTCCAGGTTGTATGGAGTTTTAGGCTGTCATTGGAAGAGGAGGGCTTTCAAAAGATTATTTTTCTTCCTAGTTGGATAATGCACCAAGAAACTGTCATCTCCTGAGAGCCTGCTCGAAGCTGGAAGCCAGAGCAAAAGCACCTTACTTTTACACTCTCTGGGGTTATCATAATTATCCCCATTCGTTCAGAAATAATTTTTTTTTCCCTGTTTTTGTTTTCCAATTACGTGTTTCGTCTAGTTTAAGTTTATAGACGAAATAGTCTGAGCAATAGAGTTTCCACATATTAGATGGAATGGAACAATTTTAGCATGTTTGGCTAGGCTTAAAAAAATCAATTTGCAGGGCTTCTTTTGGCAGCAACCCTAATATAGGGAAATTGGCGAAATAAAATTAATCAATGTTTTGAAAACTGGATCGGATTAGCAGTTTGATCGAGAAAATCAGTCCAATCAGATGTGATGTAAAAAATCGTTTAAAAAAGCTAACTCGAAACGGTCATTTCATACTAAAAATAGGCAATTCACTTGATATTTTAAGTAGACAGTGAGAACTAATTATGTCGAAAAACTCATCGATTCAAAACTTGAATATGGGTATTACTTCGTATAATTAGACAACTTTAAGTTATTTATTTAATCCACAAACAACCAATTAAGAACCTATATATAGAAAATATGAAACCCTGACCTACCAAATATTTATTGCCCCCTAATTAAAATATTAATTTTGAAGAGGGTAAAATGTAATAAAACAAAGAAATAAAGTAATTAATTAAACCCGAGGAGTCTTGAAGATGAAAAATAATTTCATAAGAAAATTAAGGAAATTTGCTCGTTGACTGAACATAATAAATTCTATGTAAATAGATCAAATTAGAAGTTTTATCTTTAAAGGATTTAGGGTTCAGAAATCCATAATTTTATCTTACGTCAGCTTTTGAAATCCTGATGTAATGCCTACATCGTTGGGGAACAAAAAGAAATTTCTATCCCTAATGTAAAAAGAATCTAACCCGGTCACATTAGACCGGTTTCAACCGTTTAAGCAATAACACCTTTTTCTTTACTAAATAACTCGAATTATAATAAGATCGATCTATATAATTTAATAAATTGAGTCGGATCGTGTCGACCGTTGCGCCACAATTTTATGTGTAGTACACGCGTCATGTCATGTATTGAAACTATATTAAGGACAAACAAGCGTCGTTTTTTTTTTTTTTAAAACTACTATATTACTTTTTATTGAAAATAACGACCAAACAAGGCTTGGTCCCCTCAATTGTATAAGTTCAAAGGCTAGCACAAAATGGAGATTGTGGCCACATCTCTTAATGGTCCTACGTCTTCTTTTCTTGGCAGTTGCCCTACCACATTCATTGATATGGTGAACTGTTCTTTCATTTCACCCTTTAGCGTCGAGTAAAAAGGTCGTTGATCAACGGTTCAATGGTGAACCATTTTGCAAAGTGAACTTCTATAGAAGTAAATGAGAATATGAGATATTATCTCGTCGAGAACCTCAAAATAGGTTTTTATAAAGAAACCAAGCAAAAACAATAAAATTGTTATTGCTAATCCTCCTTTTGACAAAATTATAAATGATTTATTGAGAAGAATAGTAAAAGTAGTAGTAGTAGTTATGAATATGTCATTGAAATTAATATTTGATTTTGACTGAATTTATAAAATATTTATAGGTATGTATGCAAACGGAGGCTAATATATGCTCTAAATTATGTTTCTTAGTTCCGACTTGGACTCGAAACTAAGAAACAATGTGACTTGATTGTCCAAGTCATGTCTGACATTCTTACAAATATTTATTTTTTCAAAACTCATTTTCAATCTTATATTTTTCAATAAAATAATATTACACGCAAATTCAAAATTTTTCAACCATATATTTTTCATCAAATCGCTATTTTAAAATGCATTCCCACTCAATATTGTGCATCAAACAAGGCAACAAAACGTTCAACAAATGTTAAAACTTGAAAGGGAAATAAGTCAAATAAAAAACAAACATTAGCTCAAATTTAGCCCACACATACTTTGCCAACGAACAAAGCATTATTGATTTGAAATATTTATGATTTTCAGAATTATGTTTTTGATGAAAACTCGAAAAATATTTTTAAAATTCCTATTAATTTTTAAAGTGTGCATTATTTTATTTATTTGTTGGTGTAGAATAATTAAAAATAGTAAAATACCTTTTTATGCCTAAATTCATAAGCGTTGAACTCGAAGCATTGAACAACTCTCGTGAATTAAGCAACAATGTTTATTACTTTGCACTATTTAAGGGTTAATTTTTGAATTAGTGCAGCGTTATTTCAGTGCAAACTGAAAAGTTCAGGTTAACCTTTTCAAGGATTATGAAAGATTTGGAAGCAAGTTCAGAGGTCCCAGCCCATCAGGAAAATCATGCTAGATTTGTCCACGCGTCATGCTCATTATTGTTAAATTGATATAGTGGGATGTTAAACAACTTTATGTAAAAGTTTAAACGGTTAGAGAAGAGGCATATATCTTTTATTTTAATTTATATTCTTTTATATATCTCCTCGATACTGATGCATGCACAATTTTTAGAAATGGGAGACGATGCAAATTATTGAAAGTCCTGTGCAACTATAATACGATATTAAATCACTTAATCTAGAAACTCTTGCCGTTAAAAAGCGACAATTAATTTATCTTCAACTCGCTGTCTCACTACCGTTCGAGTCTGTCTTTTATTTTTCAAAAATGACGTGACTTGACCCAGCTCTTCTATTGCCGCCGTGAGATGATAAGTAAATCTGCAGTTAATACAAAAAGTAAGAGGCGGCAGTACAGTTCAATGTACAAAGGCAATAACGTATGAAGCAGGTTACTTGGAATATGACTTCTTCTTCTCCACCCTGTAAATTCAGCAGACTTTTAGTTTTTCTTTGCAACAAAACTTCTTCTATTTTCTCTTGATGACATTACAATCTTCAGTTCAGTAATTGTCTGAAAATTACAATGGCCAAAATTCAGAAACTGAGGTTCATAACAGAAGTTGCTCCCCCGAAGTTTATCTCAATAACGAGGCGTCCTTTGATCAAAATGTTGGATACAACTGAAGAGGAAAAGGCTTATGCGTCAACCCTTTCTTCATCATTCAACAAAGCCCTCGACCGGGATAGACGCGAAGTCTCTCCTTTCGAGTGAGAAATTTTCGAAAGGATTCAAAATAAAGCACAGATCCAGATAGTGATAAATAAATAAAAGTTACATGGATTAATATGATCTCTTTTTCTATTAATTTCTTTGCAGTTTGGTTTTATTTTTCTGAGAAAATGGTGACGGCCTGCTTTTTCTGGGAAGTGATAATGAGAATTTTCATGTCACACGTTTTCGCCACCATCATTTTTCAGAAGGGGTGAATGAGTATTTCTGTTGATTTATGGTTTTGTTGCATTTTTTGATTTATTCAGAATAAAGATTTGCTAGTTCAAGTAATGAAATTTTCAATAATTCTTCCAATAAGAACCAAAAGAAGTATAAAATTTAACCTCATCCACGCACGAGGAGCAAGGAAACAAAGTATTCAGTCCCTCAAAACAAGATTTTTATATGCTTTTGGACAAATTATGATCTTGCAACATATCACACTTGAACAAGGATTGGTTCTTGGAAACAAATTCGGA
>CAIGRK010103348.1:0-20600 GCA_903798315.1 Fraxinus greggii
AAAAATATCATTCATATTCCAATCCTCTAAACAGATAGAAATGTATTTCTAAATCCTTATTCCCATAGATTCTTGAAGATCTGATAGAAGAGTTCTTTCTTATTTTAGCATCAAATAAAGTTTTTTCTTTAACCAAAGTTTATGAAATTATTCTTAGAAATGATACATTGAAGAGCAAGTAGCTGAAGTAGCAATAATCTCGTTAAGGCAGGAGGTCGGTGAATGGAGTAGATTGAAGATTCAGAGCTCAGAAGATCACTCTGTTCGGAGTATAAAAGGCTAGATCAAAGTTAAGGTAAAACTACCAATTCTTGTTAAAATTAGAACGAATTTTTCTAAAATCCTAAAGAATCGCAAGGATTATTTATTATAATGTTTGTTTCAATATTTATAACTTGATATTATTGTTATAATGTTTACATTAATATTTAAAATCTGATATATCATGCTAGAATATACTATAGAAGGATTAGATAATTTGTTAGAAAAAATATTTGAAAAAATAAAATATATCATAAATCAAAAAGAAAATACGGATATATCATCTGAAGAATATAAAAAACTTAATAAAAAATATGATGAGTATGTTACATATTATTCTAATTTCTTAGATCATAGAATAGAATTATATATTAAACTTAGAAATGAAAGAAATACAAGATAAAATCAAGATTAAAACTATTTTAAAAAGACAAAGATATATCATGCGAAATCAAAGAATTTATTTTATTAAAGGTAATAATATCTTTTAAGTTTTAAGCATGTTAAGACTATTAGGTAAGTGATAGAAAAAATTTAGAGCCAGTTTGGTGGAATTTATTTGGGAATAATGTGTTATGGAATAGTATTTTTTGGAGAATGTGTTGTTAAAAAGTAAAGGAATTTTATTGATTTGCATGTAAAATATTTTATTGTGTGAATGTGTGATGGAGAAATGATAATGTAGCAAATAATTTTTTTTGGTAAAGGGTGACAAACTGGGCTCAGTAGAAATGCAAACTTTAATTTGCCTTGAAAATTATCCCCAAGCTCCTAGGTAGGTTGTCGGGCTGACTCGGTGATTTTCTTGATTTTGTCTGAGTTCATGTTTTGAACATCAACCGCCAACACTCCCGCCTGCACGCAACGCACACATCTGCTTTCCCTGCAATTCAAGGCTCAAAAAACTCTTCTTCACGTCCAGCTTGGAAATTCTTCCGTTGATTCCAGTTTCATGTAAGAACCCCTGCTAAATTTTGGATTCTTGATGTACCTCAGAAAATCAAGCCAAAAATGACAATTTACATGCCACTGTTCAGAGCCTGCAGAACCTCAAGAACACTCATTCAGCTCCACGCACACCTCATAGTCACAGGCCTACAAAGGAACCCCCTTGCATCAACTAAGCTCATTGAGTCCTACGCTCAAATGGGCTTCATCAAATCCTCAAAACTAATATTCGACAATTTTCTAATTCCAGATTCCTTCATGTGGGGTGTTCTGATCAAATGCTGTGTGTGGAATGGCCTATTTCAAGAAGCCATTTTTATGTACCAAAAGATTGTGTACAATATGATCCAATTTAATAGCTTCATTTTGCCATCGATTTTGAGGGCCTGCTCTGCAATTAATGATCTGGGCATGGGGAAAAGGGTCCATTGTAGGATTATAAAATCTGGGATTGAGTCCGATCCCTTTGTTGAGACTTCATTGCTGAGTATGTATGGTGAAATGGGGTGTTTATATAATGCTAGGAAAATATTTGAAGAAATGTCAGTGAGAGATATGGTTTCTTGGAGTTCTATAGTATCTATTTATGTTCAGAATGGGGAGGCTAGTGAAGGGTTGAAAATTTTCAGGAAAATGACGACAGAAGGTGTGGAAATTGATTCGGTGACTATGTTCAGTATATCTGAGGCCTGCGGTGAATTGAGGTTATGGAGAGCTGGAAAGTCGGTTCATGGTTATGTGGTTAGAAGGAATGATGATCATGGGGCATTGGGAAATTCTCTCGTTGCAATGTATGGAAAATTTGGTGATTTGCGTAGTGCAGAACTGTTGTTTTACAGCCGTATTTGCCAGAGCGTTTCTTTGTGGACAGCGATTATTGCATGCTATAATCAAAATGGATGCTTTCAAAAAGCAGTAACGACATTTATTGAGATGCAAGAGAGTAATGTGGATATGAATACCGTTACGTTGATGAATGTTGTTTCTTCTTGTGCCAGGTTGGGATGGCTTAGAGAAGGGAAGTCTATTCATGGATATGTTATTAGGAACAATATTGACCTTGACAGGGATTTTCTCAGGTCACAATTAATAGAGATGTATGCTAATTGTAGAAAGCTAAATTATGCCCATGCGGTCTTTGATATGACTAAAGACAGGCATATTGTATCATGGAATATTCTCATATCAGGCTATGTTCGGGAACAAATGACCAATGAGGCTTTCACACTTTTTTTTCAAATGTTTATTCATGGAATGTTGCCCGATTCATTTGCTTTGGCAAGTGTTCTATCAGCCTGTGGAGATATTGGGTTTTCTAAATTTGGACGTCAAGTACATGGTTATGCTATCAAGACATGCCTTTTGAATGAGTTTGTCCAAAATGCCCTAATTGACATGTACTCTAAATGCGGATTTGTGGATTCAGCCTATCGGGTATTTCTTACCGCCCAACAAGAAAGCGTTGTAGCATGGAATTCTATGATGTGTGGATTTTCTCAAAATGGCTACTCTGAAGAAGCTATCAGTCTTTTCAATGAAATGTATGCCAAATGTCTTGAAGTGGACGAAGTAACCTTTTTAAGTGCAATTCAAGCTTGCTCGAATCTAGGATACATAGAGAAAGGGAAATGGATTCACAATAAACTGATTACTTTCGGTGTAACACAAGATATGTATATGGATACAGCTCTATCTGACATGTATGCTAGATGTGGTGACCTTCAGACGGCTCAAAGAGTTTTCAATAACATGACAGAACGGAGTAGAGTCTCATGGAGTGTTATGATAGCGGGTTATGGGATGCATGGTCACATTGATGCTGCTGCCTCACTCTTTAACAAAATGGTAGTATCGGGAATAAGACCAAACGACGTTATATTCATGAATATTCTATCGGCTTGCAGTCACGCTGGATATGTTGAAGAAGGGAAGTTTTACTTTAACTCGATGATCAAGGATTTCGATGTCAAGCCTAATTCTGAGCATTATGCATGTTTGGTCGATATGCTGAGTCGAGCAGGTGATCTAAATGGAGCGTATGAAGTCATAAATTCACTGCCATTTCATGCAGATTCTAGCATTTGGGGTGCATTGGTTAATGGATGTAGGATCCATCAGAGAATGGACTTTCTAAAAAGCATCCGAAGAGACCTTGTAAATAAAGATACAGATGATTCAGGATATTATACACTGTTATCTAATGTATATGCTGAAGGAGGAGAATGGAATGAATTCAGGACAGTTAGATCAAAAATTAGAAGCATAGGTCTTAAAAAGGTCCATGGGTATAGTTTGATTGAGACTGATAAGAGTTCATAGTGTTTTAGTGGGTTTTTTGGGAAAGAAACCTGAAATCTCTGATGTGTCGTACGATGGTGAATTCATTCTTGGGCCTTGTATGATGAGTAGGAGGACTTTTGACAATACTGAGATGTGGAATATCCGTGACATGTTTGGTATGTTGGATTGATGAAACATGATTAAAGAATAATAGACATTTTCTAAAGAAGAATAAATATTGTCTTGTGTAACAATGTCCATTTTGTATACCAATACGCCTCAAGAATGTATAATTTTTTCTTACTTTCTTGGAGTATCTAATTTAATCATATCATATCTATTGACATCTATGTATATGGATTCTAAAATTAAGCTAAGAATACGATTGAACTTTACAAACTCTGAAAAGATTTTTTGTTCAATTTCATGAGTTCAGTAAATATTATTATTTGATAATAAGTAAGAAACTATCACGCTCAAAAGAAGAGATGTGTGATAAAAATTGTCGTTTATCTTGTCCAGTTTAACATATTAAACATATTTGATATTACCATTGTTCATTCTTATTATTTTAGAATCTACAGGCTCGCCTTAATTGTCCTTGAGAATATAGTATTATCATATGTTGTCCACTTTTCCCTTTGGAAAGCCAAGTATGGGGTGAAAAGATAAAATTTTCTAGTACTATGGAACAAAGTATGATACACGCATCGATCAAATAGTGATAGGGAGTATTGAGTACTACATACTCCAAGAGTACAAGAAATTTTCTCGAGTTACAAATACAAATACTTGAGGGTGACAAGGAAAATTGTATTGCAAAAGATTGGAATTTTCAAGAAAGAAATCTTGATGAACCCCTAGGGATGTGAAATCAGTAGGACAGTACAAAAAAAAAAAAAAATGATCGTTGTTCCTCAGAATCGATTGCAATCTTGATGAACCCCTAGAGATTTGAAATCAGTAAAACTCTCCAACAATAGCAAATTAATTCCTGGGAATCGATTTCAAGAATCCTTTTTGTACACATCGTTTAGTTCATTGATTGAGATGCTAAGAGATCTAAAGCAACTATAGCAGACCGTGTTACTTTTAAGTCTATATCTATCTCTTCTAACTTGTTCTACAAAATCACATAGCCTCTTTGAATCTAAATATGTTCAAAACACCAAATTCACATGAATTATGTACGACAATGTTAAGAAATGAATAAGCTCACAAAGGTTTTGGCCATTTCCTTGACGTGTCAACCTAGCAACAAAGACACCAAACGATTTGAGTACATCCAGCTGATATAACCAATATCTCAAAAGTTTCAAGACAATGAATTGCTATGTAACTGAGTCGAATATCATGGAACACATTCTTGCACCCCCAGACCTCGTAAAAAAAAAAAAAAAGAAGCAATTATAGCTTTTGAAGAAAACAAATGCACAAATTCGAAGCAATGTTGTATATATCCACAAGAAATCAGACATTATTCTCACTATTACACGTCAGTGAGCCAAAGACAAAATCACGACGAGATTTACAATGCCGAGGAGATACCAGCAGCCAGAATCTCGAAAAGTCACAAAGCAAGCTCCTTCGAGTCTTACTTCCCTCTATAAATCCCGAAACAATAAACGAATGCCTCTTTGCATTATTAAGTTAATGCAGCAGTCGGAAGATTACCAGCAGGGCATCTTTGTCTCCGTGGCCGCCTAGTTGTTTTCCCCCAGCCTGTAAGGCTTCCATCCTCCAAACGAGCTTCAATATTACTAAGTTGCTGTATCAATGGAACGCTAACTGGGGTTGAAATAGCAGTAGGGGAAGATTCAATCACTGTACGGCGCCTTCCCCGAGCACCCCCATATCTTGTGCCATTCCTTCTTGTCAAGCCTGAATTCCAAGAATGGCCTGTGGCTCTCATCAACCCTCCAAATGTCTGGAGGTCCTCAGTCACTTCATGCCTCGAGAGTGAGGTCAAACCAGGAAGGATGTCCCTTTGAAAGTCCCTCCGCTGCCTTCCTCTCCTTGTCTGACCCCTTCGAGTTCTGTGTGAACCAGCACCCGTTTCTTCCACTTTGTCTACTTCAGGAACAAAGGGTTTAGGCATGTAGTCTTCTTCTTTTGTCTCTGCTAGTTGCAATGTCATAGCCTCAAACTCATCTATCTCCTCACAAAAATCATCAAAAGGTGCAGGATCCCCAACTCTTGATTCTTTGCCAGATCTACTGTCAAGTTCGTCTGCATGTGATGACACGGCATTGACAAACCAGATGAGCGATTCTGAAAAGGAAGTCTCAGATGGATGGAAAATACCATTGTCCAGGTGGATTTGCTGAGAATTTGTTGAGATAGAAAATATTGTTTCTGCAGCATTTCTAAGAACCTCGTCCCCTATTTTTTCAGGTTTATGTTCTAGTAACTGTAAAGAGGCCTCGTGTTGCATATGTTCTTCGGATGGTGTATTATCATCCTCAAAGTCCAAACGAATAGGGGCTTCCAGATCTATGTCCATTATTATCTTCACACATCGATTGTTGCTTGCAAAAGAGGGTGCTGGCGGATTTTCATCCTCATTAATAGAACAGTTCAGATCAATGTGATGTCTGATACCTGTAGCTTCTCTACACTTTTCCTTCTCTACAATAAGTTCTTCTGCAGTAATTGGCTCATCAGACTCGCAAGCAAGATTAATATCAATCATTCTGTTTTTCCTTTCATCTTTGACCTTTTTCCTTTCAGGAGGGGAATCAAGAGTTGCAGAGTTGGAAACATGGTCTGATGGCTCAATTATACGAGCAGTAGGTTCAAAAAAGGAAACCCCGAGAATTTTCTTGATATTCTGAGTCTCACTTATTTCCTTGTTAGCCCCAATCTCGAGATCATCAGGAGTCAACATGACCTTTGGAATGAACATTTGATTAAGATCACTCACTACTTCAGTCCTGTAATCGGAAGAAGCTTGGAGGCAGCCCAAGTCCCCCGTGAGTTCTGATCTCCTAGTATCTGCAACCTCATTTTTATATCCCAGCTTGGGTTTAAGCCAAAGCAAAGGCGTCCGTTGGTTATCAGGCTTTATTTTTCCATCCATGAGATCTCGTAGAGGAACTGCCTCACTTGATGAGGTCTTCGGAAGTTCCTCGTTCAAGTTAATGTCTATTGCAGGTTTTAAATCTACACGGCTGGAGCCACTCAGAAACTTCTCGAATCCAGGATTAGTCGAATGGTCAGATGCTATATTATTATACCTACTGCTGTTAAGGTAATCAAAGCCCGATGAAGGTAAGTGAACTTGCAGTTCTTTGGATCCTGAGGCAGACCCGTGATGAACCCCATTTCGAGTTGTTAATTCATTTCCAGAACTCGCATTCAACCTGGAACTAACATTAACTTGCCACTTGTCTCCAAAAGTTTCCTGGCTCCGCGCATGCGGATGCAAACCTGCAGCTGAACTAAAGGATGGTTGAAATGTGGTTAACTTTTGACTAAAGCTAGTTGTTGGCTTTGTCCAAGACGAGATGGAGTGAAACCATGAATTGGCAACACTGGTGAGATTAACGGACGGGTAAGCCCCACGGGAATGAGAAGCCACAAGTGGTTCTAAATGGCTACTATTATTGGAGTGATCATGATTTTCATGAGACGATTGTAAACCACAGTTGGGTCCATCTCTCAACAGACCTTCCCTACTATAACCAGGAGGATATATTCCCGGATGATGGTAAACCTGGTTGGGCATGACCTGAGCTGACTGGCAAGGTATTGGCAATTTATTTTGTTGGAGACCTTGAGTTACAGAACTTGGGTTACTTTTACTGCCCCCTGTAGAAAGACAAAATTTATAAAACTGTCAGATCAAAGTACACTGTAGTCACAGTTCTCAGTGCTTAATCAACAAAACTTGAGTGCAGTGATGGTCTCTAAGTGGTTATCGTGTACAGAGAGTGGACTAAATTAGGATATTAATAATCTCTAAGCGGTTGCCATGGAAAAACTGATGCGAAAAGAAATTTGATTCTACACAAAGCATAAAAATTAACTGGCATACACTTGTAGCAGAGATATGAATAAATTAGCCTCAAGGAACTTTACCAAAGCTCTTTACCTGCTTCATACATACGGGAGAGCCTCCCCCTCTCATTGCCATTACTCTCGGTGGATGAATTTATCAATGATCCATTGTGACAATATATGGTTTCTCCTGGGACACCTAAAACTTGTGCATTTCGTTTAGAAGACTGATTTATACCTTTAGTCTCTCCATGGCTGGAAGTATGACGAACAAAACCAACAGATGATGGAGCTGTTACTTCTTCAATTTGAATGGGTTCGTTAAGATCAGCCAATCCACCAGATCCCCTTAAACGGGAACCTGAAGCTGAAACATCTCTATAAAAATCAGTCGTCCCGCCATCACCAAAGGAAAATTTCGTACTGCTCTGAGGTTCTATTTTTTGATCTCCAACAGTATAACTCAACACACCGGACACTTTGTGGTCTGATAACTGTTCCCCTTCTTCTGTATGAATGTACTCATCAGCTGGAAGTTCAAGATCAAACAACTTCTTCCTCACCTTGGAGGGTCTTGAATCCAATGCATCAGAGTCCTTAGCAGTACACCTGTCATGGAACTGAAAAGGACCAGCCCATGTGTCATTCCCTTTAGTACAGCTTAGAGGAGAATTAACAATTTCAAATCCCGACACTGATGTTCTACCACAACCAGAATTCAACAAAGGAATGCCGGACATATGCCAATTTCGAGCATCTTTCGATGGCATCTGAGATTTGTGAAGACTTGATGAAGATGATGGTTCTATGGATGCCCGATATTTGAGTAGTTCCTTTCGTTTGAATTCTTCCATCATATCCCTCTGAATTCTGTAAAGCCGGTGGAGCTCGTGAACCTGAACGAAAGTGAAGATTCAAATAATCAAGCTTCTGTGAAATCATTGGTTCATTAAAGCATAAAAGGGACTACATTTAAAAAATACCAAGAGCATGTTTGACTAAGCTTCAAAATAAATAACATTAGTTATAAGTAAATATTTTTATTCCAAACATGTTAAAGCCTCTTACCTTTTTTGAAATTAACTCTTCGCAAAACAAATAACTTGCTTACTTTCACAATAAATAAATGTACTTATAAGTAAACTTTTTTAGCTGAGCCAAACATGTGAACTGGAACTTCATAAAAGTTCTGAACGAGGTGGATTTCTTAGAGTGAGAGACATGACAGCAAAATTATACTAAAGTACCTGATTCTTGAAGATTGTCTCATGCTCAAGCATTTTCTGCTTTAATGCATCCTTATCATGCCCTAGACATCTATCTGTTATAGTCCTAGGCATGAAACCATTGTAATATTGACCACTTGTTAAGTTCTCGTCCCCATAAAAGAAGGGCCAGCTACTACTGCTAGAATCTTCGTTTAGGTCCCTCATGGAGTAATATCCCGGCAAGTAGCTTTTGCTATGCACTTTTTTCCATCCTGCAGAGAAGATTTGAATGGTAAAATAATTCTGTACAGAAGCAACTGGACATAAAACTCTTTTCTTTCACTTATTAAGTAAAATCACTAGCAGGTAATAAGATATTCTACTACTAAGCATAACAACGCAAGTTTCAATATTAATGAAAATAACAAAGGAATCTCGATTATCGACAAGAGAAAAATCTATAAAACGATATTAATATCAAGCTGTGATAATATATAAAATTCATATATCTCTGACTACCAAGAGCTAGGAACCACTTATCATGCAGTGCAAATAGATAGAATAAGGCATGTCATTATCACCTTGTTTCATAAACCATAGCATTTAAACAGCAGTACAACCAAAGTATACTGAGGACAGTATAAATACAAATAGATGAGCCAAAATATCTAACACCAGAATTGATCTAGAATATATAAAAACCATATTTTCTTACTACCATGTGCTACGAACCATTTATCATGCAGTACTAATAGATAGGATAAGCCATGTTATTATCACCTTGTTCCATAAGCCATAGCATTTAAACAGCAGTATGACCAAAGTATACTGAGGACAGAAAAACAAATAGATAAACCACAATTCTAACATCAGAATTGACCTAAAATTCGAATATGAAGCAAAATGTTTTTCACCACAAGTTTGGCAAAGTTTTCTGCGAAAAAACCCACATCCACCACAGCCTGAACAAGAAAACTTATCCGAAAAATGATTGTCTTTCACATCAAATTATGCTAGTACATGATCGTTATTTTCATAATTTACATGTTGCCCATAATATAAGAAAAAAATTGGAAGGAGTTGGCTTCCATCATTTAACAATCCTGAGTAACTCGAAAACAAGTTTTTTAGCATATGTGACACTACTACCTTTTAGGTAATAAATCTAGCAACTTAAATGACCTCAAATAACATAATTGACATTGTGCCTTTACAATGAGACTTTCAGTTGAACATTGCCCTGTTGTCCTTCACTTCAGTTCTACCTTTCCTTCAAAGGCTTAAAGAATAATTCATATCCGTCAAATTGAGGATCATATAATACATTTCCTTTATTAGTACAATGAACTAAAATGGATGAGCTTTAGATATGAACTATAAATCTAACTTGATAAAAGAAATTAAATGATGAGTTCAAAATAAATAATCTACAATAAAAATATTTTCTATCTACTGAGATTCAACAGTAGTTGTTGAATTATCTCCAACTAACACAGGACGTTAAACCGTTGCATGGAAGTCTTGGCAACATTATGCCAAGCTATTGAATAGAAAACAAAGACAATCTGGCTTGCAACTAAACATACAGAGAAGAAAAAAGTATATGGTTTTCTAACAAAAAAACCATAGCCTCAAACAATTATCAAGAAATTCAATGAACCAGAAAATCACAAAAAATCAATCCACCTCTTCATTGAAAGATGTGTGTCTTCTTGGGGGATAATAGAACTTTTTTTACGGACACCTACCTCCGAGTTCACTGTTAACAGCAAAACGAAATCCAAGCACTCTCTTGACTGATTGAGGAAAAAGTAAAGAACACGGCTCAATTTCTCTCCAAAACAGAATAGTTTTTCTTCAACAATGGAACAAAAGATGGCGGAGACTTTAGTTTTTATTGTACACAGCTGGTGGGTATGTGAAACGATATCTACGGGAGCTTTTTTATTTATATACAAGGTCAGAGTTAAGTGTGAGTAAGCAAATGAGAAAATCAGTTAGCAGTATTCGAATCATTTAAAACATATAGATAATAATGCGTTGAATATTTCGTAAACCGAATGGATTATACACATCCAGCTCATATTGTCAAAATGCAACAACCACTACAACAAATGTTACTTTAGATTACGAACAGATACGAGATACAAAAGTCAGACACATGTACGCTACACGTGTCTAAGAAAACTAAAATGGGTTTCAACTTTATCTCATGACGAAAGTAATCCAACACATTTCATAATTTCTCGTAAGATGCCCCAACCAACAATATTACACTCTATAATACAGGTCATAAATTTCACATTGGCAAATAAATTAAATAAGAGTAGAATGAGCACATTATTACAGAAACCTCACATCAAGAGTTATTTTCTTCATCGTCACCTAATTTCCTGACTTTTAAATAATCAAGAAAAGAGCCTGCATCTCATAAATTTCATTGCAAAACCACAGTTCAAATGTAGCAGGGAGAACCAGAGGAACTGAACTTGTTTATCCAGTTGAGAATGCTCCATTAAGGTGATAAAATCTAGACATATAAAATGGTATGCAAATGCTCTTCTACTTCTAGAAAAGGATGGCTTAGAGCCTATAAAATTCACGACAACATAACATACAGATCAAATGGATGGAATGTAGCATGCTTTGACAATGATATATGGGATTTTAATTTAGGAAACTTATGGTGTGTTTGTCTCCCATTATTGGGAGAAAAATAGAATAATAAATAGTAATTTTTGGAGAATGTGTGGTTGAAAAGTAAAGTAACTTTTTTGGTTTGTGTGTAGAATATTTTATTTGATGAATGTGTGGTAGAGGATCTTACTGTAGCAAATAATTTTTTTTGGAATAATGGTAGACAAACGGGGGCTTAATCTATCCCCCAATCAAATTTAGTTAAATTATTGTAGCCTACTCTAACGCACTTGGACTAATACATTACAGTCGAAAAATACAGTGTTTTTAAGATATGCTTCCCAGAAGCAAAAAATCAATAAGACATAAGGAAAAATATTGCACCACAAAACAAAACAAAACAAAACAAAAGTCAAGTGCATCCTAAGTAGAAATGATCACTTATCAAATTCCCGTTTACAGTTCACGATTTTATCTATTGAAGAACAGAGAAAAACGCAAAAAAATATGAGACTTTTTAACAAAGAAAGTGCATAGATATAATTATCAAAGCCATTAGAACTAATCATCTGAAAAACTAAAAACAATTATAATTCATATAATCAGACAATTGCTCATAAGCAAAACTAAAAGGAAAAAACAAGAATTTCATCTCCTGGGTCATAGTCAAAACCCAATAAAATCTTGAAATAAAAAATCAGACAATGAATTAAAAGATAAATTTACCTCAGACCCACATCCTTGAATCAGTGTTCAAGAACCCCTTGTAGATTGAACCATCCCACAGTACCAATAATAACTCAAAATAATGTGAAATTCAAAGTCTTTCACACTATAGCACTAGTGAAAATGAAAACCAATAAAAAGAAGCGAAAAAATAAAACTTTAAAATCAATAATAGTAATACTCAAATAAAATAAAAGAATTATAAAGTGAATGGCCCGAAAACTCCATTGAAGAAGCTCGGATCCTCCTCAAACTGAACAAAATATTGAAGATTTCGATCTGCTGGGCCACTCTCTCTCTATTAATAGCGAAAAAAGAAAGCAACTACTTTTAGAGAGAATGAAAGAAAAAGAAATAAATTCTTTTTCAACTGTATGTATATTAGTGCTTGTATAATGGACTTATAATTTATTTTCAAGAAAACGAGAAATGGAGAGAGATCCCATATAAGAAATCTCCACAAAAACAAATGACCTTCTAAGAACAATGACATGAAATTTGTCAACATGCGGTCCTTTATATTCTTTGCCCTCACACTCTCTCTCTCTCTCTCTCTTACAGTCCTATGATTTGTTTTTGCTATATAGCCCAAGCTCCGTTCTTGTAAATACTCTTTTCTTTCTACTTCTATTTTCAACCACACATTCTCTTATAAAATTTTTTATCGTAAATCGAATTTTTTTTAAATTTTAAACCACACATTTTCCGAATTTATACTATTTAAAAATACATTTCCTTCAAAAAATGGAGCCCAAACAAGGGCATAATAATAAGGGGACCTTACACAAAGCTTTAATAAAAGTTTTAACAATTTTGATGAAGTGTAGTATTGAAAAGTTGATAAAAATTATGAATTTTATAAAATATATAAATAAAATTGAAGTTTGACCCATTAATCGTTAATATATTTTATCATAGTTTTATCAAACAAAGGCTATGGCATATTTGATATAAGTTTTTTTGGGAATATATTTTATGAAATTTTTAGAGAAGGATCAAAAACTATGAAAAAGTAATGGATTTACGCTTAAAATTATTTTATTAAAAAACATATAATTTAAAATAAGTTCGAAAAAAATAAACTTTAAAATTTAAATTATATTTCTGGGATTTTGAGAAAATGAAAAAAAAAATGGCATTTCTAGATTCTCTCCATTGACATTAATAAAATTTTAATATCATAACATAAAACGGTCCACCTCTATAATATAGGGATTTAATGATTTTACATGTGATTATATATGAATCCATTCCTTTCTGTCACATTGTTAAACAATATTAGATCGTTCATTATATTCATAAAGTGTTAGACAAGACTGATGAGTATAATAAACAAAACTTCGAATATTATCTAATCATTCATTATGGGACGTGTAATAAACGATATTAGGTCATCCAGTCATTTTTGTTCACATTTCGTGCACAAAAATAGACGAGACGAGACGAAACGAGATAATAAGCGGAGTATAAATTACTTTATTTTTTGTAAAACAAACACGTCGTCTGATTCTTATTTAATCGAACGTGTAATGTCAATGCATTATTGTACCAAAGTATACTTTTGAGTTACTTGTTAACATCAAACACAACCAAATGGACAATCCCATAAAATAGTTGTTTATTTTCTCAATCTAGGAATTATTATTTAATTAAGACTTAAGAGGGAGACTTGAAATTTTTTGCCATTTCAAGCAGTTTTCTATTGACCCATACATTCAGAAAAAAAAGGGTGTGGGTCCCAATATTGATGCTGTGCTTCTAATAGGGTTGAGGATTATGTAACTGCCCTTATTGGTTAGCTTTAATTACGGATATGGGACTGGCGGTCGTGATGGAATCTGATTGGCTGATGCTCTGATTTCTTACGGAGAAAGTCTAATTGTTGTCTGCAGGTCTGGATTCTGTACTAGGATAAGCAGTAGAATTCTTACACGTGGCTGTCCATGTAGCATATCGAAGACCTCATACATTTCATGCTTCTTGATCATGCCGAAGGCTCCGTTTGTCTCACATTATTTTAAAATATTATTTATTACAATAAATTTTTTCATCACACATTTATTTAATAAAATATTCTACACATAAACCAATAAGAGAGTGTTTGACACCCTTTTTTTTGGAGAATTGAATTTTTAGAATAGTGATTGATGAGAGAATGCGTGGTGAAAAAGTTATGAAAAATTTTAGATTTGTGTGTAATATTATTTTATTGGAAGAATGTGTGGTTGAAATAAAGAAAGAAAAAAATAAGAATGAGAAGAGAATAAGTGCCAAATAGGGGCTAAATTTTAATAACACATTCTCCAAAAAATACTATTCATTACTCCATTTCTTCTACAATAATTGGTAACAAACACAGAAATCTCAACTTTTAATTTTGGCATATAATTAGCAATTTTTTAAAAACTGAATATTAATTTTAAAAAACTAAGCTCATATTTGATAGTCATTCTTTTGAAAAAAAAATTATTATTTGAAATGATGAATTTTTGAAGAATATGCGGTTAAAAAGAAGAAATTTTTTTGAATTTACATGTAAAATATTTTATTGTATAAATATATAGTTGAAAATGAATATGTAAAAAATGAATTTTCAATAAAATGAAAAACAAATATGAGCTAAAATGAAAGGAACCACAGTTCCGAGTTAAATCAGTGGTAAAGAAATTAATTTAATCTAAATTGAAATCAACAATTAATTTTAAAAAATTTAAAGAATTAATTACCTATTCATCGATACCTATCATATTGGTTGGATTAAATAATTTTTTTCGCATAATTTAAATATTCAAAGAAAATAACTTTAAGAGTGCAGATTTTGTGGCTGTCGGTTACGAGATTTTATTGAGCTGCTAATGGAATTTTTTTAACCTGTAATAAAATTTTCTTACTTTATGCTTTTGCAAATACGTTAATTTATAAGTGCAAATCAATAGGGGGAAAAAATACAATTCTCAACTTTCTTGTCTATTGGGATGAAGAAAGTAAAAGACCTCGCGAAAAATTGAAAACAAAAAATATCGTAGTGTAAATAGATAAAAAAAAAAAAGCTTTATTAGTTAAACAAGAAAATTCGAATTGATTTATTCTATCAAATAAATCTTTTGCAATTATAGTATACGAAGTTGCTGATTACTACTATTTAATGATACTTTTTCTATTACATGGAATTTCCTTGAAATTAAATCAACTATAAAAAAATTATAAATCGTTAATATTTTGTTCACCAAAAAACAAATAGCTGCCTTGTTGGTCTTAAGAACGCTGGTTTTGAGAATGAGTAATTGCCCTTCTTCTATCTTAATGTCAACATTAGAACAGATAGCTAATGCGCTCTATTTATTGAATAGTGTTCTATGATCGGTCTGTGACCCCTGGATGCCAAAGGTGCCCTTAGGATGATCCCTAGTTCCTACGGAGTGGAGATAATAAGGTAAAAGGATAATGTGATTTATTATTAACATAGATTATTATTGATCTAGGTGGTAGTAAATCTCGTAGTTCATTATTCAATTGAGTTGTGATATATTATAATGCCACAAACAACAAATTAAGGGACATTGTCACCTAATAATAATCTTTACTGATAACAGAAAGCATTATTCATAGAAAAAATACACCCGTCTTAAAGGGCAAATTTAAGTTCGAGCGAGCCAACTCTCTTTGCAACTCCACCAAGTAGTTCCATTTTGAGTTTACTATCATTCAATCTAAAATTTGAGAATTTACACATTTGTTCAACACCTTTATCTTTTAGTTGTACAAATGTCTATGCGGTCTAGCGTTCTACTTCTCATAGCTAAACATTTATAGATTTTCATTCGCATTCAATAATCATAAACTACTAGATATATATTTTTTCATAGCCGAATTGAGTGGTTAGGCACTTGTTGTGTAAGCACCACGTGTGTAATTTACAACACCACTTTGACTTATGTCATCGGGTGTAATGAATCATTTATCGATGTTTCATGACCATATTAACTTCAAATAGAAAAACTAAAAAGTAGCCCTACTACTTGCGACGTTGTAATCGTGTATTGTGTGTTTCTAAATGGTCAATTTAATCTTTGCTACACCTAGATACACTTGTCCTCAATCTTAGTGAGATGGTGCATTGCGCCCTTGTAGCATTCGAGGTTCTAGTGACGGTAATGAGATCACCGACTGTAGTCATTGGTTAGCCGCTGTAAACGGGCATAAAAAGGTTGGATTCAGCTTCCATGGATAGTTGAAAATATTGATTCACCTCCATCACCCACCCTTTACAGGAGGACTTGCTTGAGAAGGTCTCGGTCCCATAAAATGATTTTCCACACCACCGAACCTCCGCCTCTTTCAGAAGTTGAAAGAAAATCCACAACGCGATGGTACTCGTCCTTAAGGATTTACCTAGCCAAAGACACTCCATTTTGTTGTAATATCCATGCTTATTAAGCTACTAGCGCCTTATTAAAGAGTTCAAGTCACAAAAGTCTAAACACGCACGACATTCTTGATTACACTTGACTATATCGCACCTAATTATTTTTTTCGAAAAGCATCGTCCCCTTCCCACTAAACTTCCTAATAATTACTTCCAGTTCCTGACATAGGCAAATGGAACATGCTTATCCAAATAAGTACGGATGATCTACATTATCGCCTTGATCAACACCTCATGGCTCCAGTCCGAGAAAAGTCCCACGGCTTCGTCCTTGGACCCTCTTCGATACTCTTTTATGGAGCTAAGATTTTTTTATTTTTGACCCAGTACTATCAGCAACCCTAAATATGTATCAGAGGGTCGTTGGATTGGAGTCCCAGATGCTCTTAAGAGAAATCTAGACCTTGTTTGATCCCCATTTTTATCAAAATACATTTTTCTCTCTCTTCTTTTCAACCATACATTCTTTAATAAAATAATATTACACACAATTCAAAAAAATTTCTTCATTTTTAACCACACATGAATCAATCTACTATTTCAAAATATATTCCACACAAAAAACGGGACTCAAACTTGCCCTAATTATGTCGGTCAACATTTGGGCTAAAAGGTAACTGCAGATTTCTAAAAGATAATCTTCCGTCAAGACGCTTTTTATATATTCTATCTAGACGTTCTTACTATAAAGAAATACAATCAAACAATCCAAAGTACACAACCCTCCTTGAATCCATTGTATTATCGGCACGAGGCTAGTTGTGATTGATGTAACTGTTGAAATGTGGAACAAGAATTGCTCGAAAAATCAAAATCTCATTAATTCAAGAATCCTTGACCATTGCTTTTATGTCACGAATTTTATTTGTTTTAGAGGATTTATTTCTCTTTGTCTTTGCCATATTTGTTGGTTTGTTTGATTAGCACAAGAAAAAATTGAATTGCTCGATCGAATTCTAATTATGAGAAGTTTAAATATCAAAATACCTCATGATTATTATTCTTCTTATTTGTACATATGTAACATTTATTTTCACATCTCGTACACATATCATAAGTAAAAGAAATAATATTAATAAACTGCTTAAATCATGTTCATTCATCTTGAATGTTCTTTAATAGGTAAATAATATGTTCTTCATGCAAGTGTTACATTTAAGATCTAAAAGTACTCATGATCATTGATTACCAACAATTACGAAAGGAAAATCTACGGAACATGTGTGCACATTGTTGAATTTACGAATCATAAAGATTGCAGATTGCTTCACTATTGAACCACGTAACATTCACTTGAAATTATCGTCCGCGCATACAACGGTTAGCATTTTGACGCTTGACTTGCTTACCCGAAATTGGAACTTGTCTTGCAAAGCAAATACACGAATTATAGAGTACATCTCTTTCTTGCTCAAGAATATTTGCCTTTCGACAAGATCGGATGTATTCTCATTTCTAATCCATTCGTATCTATTCGGACTCAGGGAATGTGATCACATTTGCTCGTCACCGTCAACAATATTAGCAGCCTCTCTGTACCATGTAACGGGTTATCGAAGTTCTTATCTAATGGTGCAGCCCTAATATTAAAAATTAATGTTTTAGGGGCATTATTGTTTCAGACAATTTACATTTGATCGACCTCATCATGTTGTACGTTTCGATGAACTTCTGCCACGATAAAAGAATGATTTTAGAAATTTGTGTCCCTCCACATGTCAACAATTGAAAGCTCGATTTTTAAAATAGTAACGCATATAACATTTTCTTTATGAACTGATATGTAACGATTTAAGTCTTCATTTCTCGTATTTCAATCAGAGATATATCCATGTTCGAGACTTGAACTTCAATTCAATTTGAGTGTGGGGATCAAGAGTACCAAGTTTGTCCTTCAATCGTAATACAAGTTCGGTTAGGGTGATACATGTCGAAACTACGACTGAAATGGTTTTGTCCTCTCTCCACTTTCATTTTCTCTACATGAACAAACTTTCCCCAAAGCGACACGATGAGTCTCAAGTGATTACTCATACATGAAAAGTTGAGATTTCAAAGGTAAGAATTCTGCACAATCAATATGTCGGCATTGAATAGCATGAAAGCGACACGACACATTCGAATATTTAAATCCATACAATAACAGACAAGTGAAATCGACAGTTGAAATGTCTATTCCAACAGTTTTCCAAATATCGAATTCAATAGTTTCCAAATATCGGAACCGACGAGAAGCATGTAATGTGTGTGCAATTGGAACGAATTCTTCATAACATTAAGTATAGTCATCAATATTGTACTACCAAATGACAAAATCTTCTTCCCAAATAATTTGCACAGTGAATTATTAAAGAGGCAATCCTTCAAAACATTCATTAAGTTTGATAGGAAGAAATTATTCAAAACATTAATGGTAATCATCAATTCTCAACTTCAACATAACATCTTCCCAAATAAATAATTGAATGCTTCGTTAAATATAGAATCTTTCGCAATAATTTGTAAATGATATTGGTATCTTTAGTTCAAAAAATTTGAAGAACAAAACCAATTGATGAATAATAATTTTAAAAATTTCAAATAAATGTGACCATGATGCATTTAACATTTAAAAAATAGTAAGTTATAAGATAAAAATATAAACAATTTCTAACATGTTAACCTCTCAAAATGGAAGATGAATCCGTAGTAATTTCTTCTTGATGAAGGAATTGAGAAGATGGTAAGAAAATTAGGGTTTGTTAATGGTAGAAAAAATATGTTCATACTCACTTGTCAAAATCGTGTTTTTTAATTATTATTATTATTATTATTGAAAAAATCATGTTACCCAATACAATGTGTGTGTGTTTGTGTGCGCTCGCGTGTGTGTGTATATATATGTAGTAAACAAATTAAATTATCACATCATAGCATTAATGTGCATCAAATTGAGGATTAATGAGCATTAAATGCTCCCAAAAAGATATCACTAAGAGTAATTCGGACATTTTACACAAAAGTAACATTTTTTAGCACCATTGGTAAAAATGACAAATTTTTGTGTATTTTCAATTTTAGTAACATTTATGAAAATCCCCAAGAAACATTTACGGTGGATATGACAAAAAAAATTCTAAGTTCTTCTAAGATTAGGCTTTTAAGGTAGGTCTAGAATTGACATAAATTTAAAAAAATGTCCGCTGTTATTTATTTGTTTCTCTTTCATATCATTAAGTATCATAACTAATCTGTTGCCACATTATTGATAGACATTATCAGCTTGTTTGGGAGGAATTTTAAGTCGATTTTAATTAAAAATATAGCTCATAGAGTCACGCTGTACAGAATGTGTTCAAACACAGAACTGTTGATGACTGAAGCTGAACACACGATGTAAATCTCCTCACTAAATGTATGCTGGGATAATTGATACTATCAGAAATTTCTGATATTTTCCAAAGTCGAGTTCAGGAGAAGGATAACAGTTAACAAAATGGCATGTAAGCAAAGATTTTATTTGTACGTTGCTATTTACAGCAAAACTTGTAGGTAGACGAATATGGTAATNTTTTAATCCGATTTTAATTTCTACCGAACACGCCCTATAATTACTATCCATTGTGAACAAAAGATCAATTGTACATTAACAATTATCAAATGTACTTCATTGAAGCAACCACGTAAGGGTATAGAATGCCACTCGAGAAACCAAATATCAACCTCAAACTTGGTGGGCGAGATATATTTGTGAGGAAGAAAGACAGTTATTGCACATAAATAACTTTGTTTTGATAGATTAATACGCTTGTCATTCTCACTTCTAATTAATACAATTTTAAGCTTTAGAAAAACATGGGATGGGGTGGGTAGAAGTCAATTAAATAAGTTAAATAAATCTAAGATTTTCCTTTTTCTAGTCAAGGGTTATATTCTGTGAATTTAGATCTGAATGTGGGACCCCAGCATGGCACGATCTCAAGTCATTTTAATGGTAGGGAAGATATTGCAAACTTGATGATAAGGCCCCCACTAAAAGGATGCTTGAATTTGCCAGTAAATGAATTTAAGTACATATTCTCTCATTTTCTTCCTTTTTTTTACCTAAAAATTTTGGCAAAAAAAAAGTGCTTATA
>CAIGRK010103391.1:0-11074 GCA_903798315.1 Fraxinus greggii
CTCCTCTATTCATCTAGTTTAGAGATCGATATTTTGGTAGCTCGTTCACTAGGTTGATAGGAGCTAACATTTGTTTTTTTTTTTTTCCCCAAAAGATTTGATTATGTATCAAGAGAGTATTATGAGATAAAAATTATTTCCGATTTCTCTAATCTTTTGGGAGTCCAGTTTCACGTCACAAACATTTTTGTTTTCACACCAAGAGCACTTTTAACAATATTTATGTTAGGATTGTATAATAAACAATATTATACCGTAAATGAAAGAAGTTGCTTTGAATCCTCCTTTCCTTTGTACTTTCCATGGGTTTAGCGTGTTGTGCTCCGGTTTTGCTTGTTCCACCTGTTTGCGTGACAAAATACGTAAGTGACATACTACGTTAACCAGATAATTCTCGACGATACTAAAGCAGAAAGTGAAGTTAAAATTATATTCAATTTAGGTATTAGAAATACATACCATTGGAGGGAGTTTGGCAAGGAGAAGTTAATTAGCAAACTATGTTTAGGACGGAATTGTGAATGTGTGAAAGGAGGGTTTGGCTTGATCATACATATATGGTAGAGGGGACCTCGTATATGACGTCCATTGGCATCTCGTCTTGTCTCGTCTTGTGAACTAAAAGTTATCTCGCAGTACAAGATCCTTGAGGTAGTTGGCTGTATTATCCAATTAGAATGAATCTTATATGTCATTGTCAACTTAGATTCTATCACCTTTGGAGAAACCTAACTTCTATGAAAATGATTTGAACGTAGTAGTATTATTTTAATAGTGATTGTCATATCCGGCCATTTTCAGGCATTTTAGTTTTAGAAGTACATAGAAGGTCATGAACTTGAGGAAATTAAAAATATTTAGCTAGAAAATGACATGAAAAGTTTGTGGCTTTATTTCCGTGTCTCCTCAACTTAAAGGAATTTTAAGCAATCAAACTTTGTATAATTGACGGTTGTTTTGTTACGGGAAGTGAAGACCGAAAAATAAAATGTTGGGTTCAAGTTTTATAACTACTCAATTATAAATGCTTCACGTATAAGATTTCTGATGGAAATTTGAATTTTATATTTGTGTCTAAGCTTTTAGACGATGTGATTATAGAAATCATACACGTTTTTCATTTATTACTTGATAGTGGTTATATTAACACCACACAATTCCTTTAATATCTCATAATTATTGGATCTGAAACTTCTTCCTGTATGCAAAAAAAAGTGGCAAATTGTCTTAACATTGTCCCTCCTTTATTAATTAGTTGATAGCAGCTATATTAACACCACACAATATATACTTTTGTTGCACCATTTTCTAATTGCACCAGAATTGCTCAATATTTGCTTATTGTCACGCTTATGTCCCCACCTATATTATGTCGTATTTTTATCTTCACTTTTCATTAATTAACACATCTGATCCTCATGATGGTTTTAAAGTAGCCAATTTATTTAGATGATTAGATAAAATAAGTCAATTTATCCTAAATTTAAATACTACAGTTTATAAATCACAAATAGTAAATAACACATATATGATAATGAAGAAAATCCTTCGCAAAGGATTAAATGCTATAACACATATATGATCATGAAGAAAATCCTTCGCAAAGGATTAAAAAATTCGAACACTTTGTCAATCAATAATCTACTATAAACGAAACAATTTATAGTATGGTCCAGATCAACTAACCCTTAGTCCCCTCTGACCTTTGCTTTCTGTAGTCAGCATTGATCTCTTCACATTACATCCCGACTCCTGGTATATCACCTTGGCTGTTTGGACTGCGGGCTCCTCAAACCAGCTCTCGACCCCTGGTATATTACCTTAGCTATTCTGGACCACGTGTTTTGCACGAGTTCCAGAAACCTGGTACCATTTATCTCCGGTGGATTAGTTGATTTCGTGATTGATCAAAAGATATTGTGTGTTTTGATCTTGTAGGCTAATGCAAGAGATTTTGGAATATTTTTTGCTTTCAAAGAACAAATTCTTGACTTACAACAAGGCTCTACTAATTAGTTCAATCTAGGGTTGAATAATGAACAAATAATATTGTGGTTGAACCAAAGAATCAGTGCAATGATGTTTGGATCTTCAAAGAATAATCTCCATAATCAAAATATTGTTCAACCACACTTTTGAATGTTCATGGGGTAGGACATATATAGAGAAAAGTGTTTGGGATGAAAAGGAACTTAAAATCAGTTTGAAAAATCGACTATTACTGTTCCTTGGATAACCACGTCGCTCGAGCTCAAGGTCAACGATAGCTAAGTAGTCGTCGATATTTTCATCATAACTTTTTGTCTCGATATCGTATTGAAGTGATTCAAAGTGCATTAGACAGATAGCTCAAAGAGATACAATTCCTCTAGGAATAACATTGTCCAAATTCGAATATTTTCTATATGAAAAATGCGTTGCAACTTGTGACTGAGAATCTAGAGCATGATTTACGCAACAATTTTACACTTTTTTGACTTTTAATTGCATTTCAGTGATCTTCTTGGACATCTAAGACTCCTTCAAGACCTATATTACTAATCTCAACTATTTTTATTAATTAGAACTCGATAACTCCTATTTTAACATTGATTACAACTCGATAAACCCTTAATACAATTCAATTAGGACATGATTTTAACTAAGAAAATTGTCAATTACAAATTAGACTTTACATAAATATTTTGTTAGGAAACGACGTACATATATTTGTTGTACTTTTTTATTTGTTAGTTTTTTGTCTATTTAATAATTCTTTTCATGTGCTCTTAACATATTTTTTTAGACGAAAATTGTCATTATGGACAAGATTTTTGAGTCACTGAACTTAAACAGTGACCGAAACGGTCACTGAATTTTGTTCAGTGACAATTCGAGTCACTGAATTTTTTTATTTTTTTTCAATTCAATTTTTCCCTATAAATATCATTCCTTTAATCCCTTTTTTTCCACCCAACTCTCATTCTCTACTCTCTAATCTCTTGAGTCTCTTCTACATTTTACATTATTGAGTTATAATCTAGATTTTACAATCTATTTTCTACACTACTGCATAGTTTATATTCATTTCTCAATTCTACTTGAACATTCAATATCAATTATCCCAATTTTTTTTCTTGTATTTTTTTCAATTCAATTTTTCCCTATAAATACCCTTCCCGTAATCCATTTTTCACCTAACTCTCATTCTCTACTCTCTAATCTCTTGATCCTCTTCTACATTTTACATTATTGAGTTATAATTTTGATTTTACAATTTTTTTCTACACTACTACATAGTCTATATTCATTTCTCAATTCTACATCAACATTCAATTTCAATTATTCAATATCAATTATTCCACTACAAATTTTTAATTATAACCTTACACGTCAACTTGCTTTCAATTCTTGATTTGTTACTTACTATACATTTAATATCAATTCACAAATGGATCTACACTCATTTGTTGAAGGCTTGTTCGGTATCGGATGTGAATCACCTATCACGCCGCAAAATCAATTTCAAAATGAATTCACCGGTCTAAATGAAGTACACATTCTCGAAAATATTTAGATTTCGATCCTCATAGAAGTAGTAATCCAATTGATTTGGATGACGTTGATGTTTTCGAGGCGAAACGTGAGGATGAATCTGAATTAGATATTCCCGATGCAAAAGGGAAAAGAAAGGGGAAAAAGCAGGCAAAATGTTGAGATAATTTTAAATTGATTCAAACTGGCCCTGTGGTCGATGTAATTCCAAAATCTAAGGCAATATGTAAATACTGTCAACAATGATTGTCATAGAAAAAAGGCATTGGAACCACCCACCTCAACCATCACTACAAAGCATGTGCGGTCAAACATGAGCTTCTTCATGCTGGTTAAACGAAACTACAATTTGGTAGTCCAGGCACCAGTTCTATTACTGTGCCACTTTCTACGTGGATGTATTCGGAGAAGAAAGCTCGAATTGGAATGGTGAAGTTCGTTGTCGCTGATGAGTTGCCTCTATCAATAGCGGACAACCAACATTTCGTCTTATACGTGAAAGAATATCTTCAATCGAGGTACGTTGGGGTAAGTCGAAATATTCTTCGTTCTGATACAATATAATATTTTCTTCATTCAAAGAAACAATTGATTGCCGATTTAAAAAATATGGGGGTGTTATATTTTTAATTTTGGATATATGGGAATGGATTAATATAAGAGGTTATATAGCTGCAACTGCACACTACATAGACTCAAATTCGGTGTATGCATAAAAATATTATTGCTTTTAAAATTATTTTGTTCCCTCGCAACACTAACAACATATTTAATGCTATTATGCACATTGTTAGAGAATATCGTTGCGAGAGTAAAATTCATTCATTTACATTCGATAACGCTACTGTTAATAAGGTAGTTATCGATAAATTGTTCAGAGCACTGCAACTCGATTTTGATGGTTATTTGTTTCATATTCGATGTGTATGCCATATTTTTAATTTAATAATACAAACTGTTTAAAACATATTAAGAATGAAATTCAAAAAATTAGGGATGCACTAGTATATATCACTATTTCACCTAGTAGAAATCAAGCATTTGAGGAATTTTGTGCCAAATCTAGGGTGACACATACAAAAACATTTATTAGTGACGTAGGGTATAGATAGAACTCCACTTATTATTAAAATCATGCGAAAGTTTTGAATATTTAATAACTGAATTTTATAACAATAGACATATTAGAAACGATGACGATATTATTTTGAATGAATCCGACTGGATGTTAGCTTTTAAAATTAAAAAAAAAATTGACAATTTTTTACGATTCTACAAATATTTTGTCCGGAGTTTATTATCCCAGTAGTTGTATAGTTCTTGAACGTCTTTATATAATTGTTAGAGTTTTTCATAGATATAAAAATGACCCCGATTTAGTTCAATTATATATTCCATGGAATTAAAGTTTAGAAAATATTGGGAAGACTTGCCTATGTTATTTCCGTTAGCATGCATCATGGACCGCCTATACAATTTATCAAGTACTAAATTTGTAATCGATCAAATTTCAAGTTTTAACTTTTAATGTACCTATCACTTATAGAAAGTTAGAACAAANTTCTTGAACGTCTTTATATAATTGTTAGAGTTTTTCATAGATATAAAAATGACCCCGATTTAGTTCAATTATATATTCCATGGAATTAAAGTTTAAAAAATATTGGAAAGACTTGCCCATGTTATTTCCATTAGCATGCATCATTGACACCCGATATAATTTATCGAGTACTAAATTTGTAATTGATCAGATTTCAAGAGTTTTAACTTTTAATGTACATTTTAGTTATAGAAATTTAGAACAAACTTTATGTGAAATGTATGAACTATATGTAGAATGAACGGGTACACATATTAATCGGGTACCCTCTGGCTCTACAACTACTCCTTCCACTGATACACTAGAAGACGACGCTGAACATTTAACTTTATTCAAAGGCATTAGTTCATATAGATATGATTCAAATGCATGTGGTTCCTTTAGTAGTAGTTTGTCTACTGCATGTAATCAAACATCAGACGCAAATCCAAATGTGTTGCTTACTGAATTAATTATTTATTTTAATCATAATATGCCTAATAACAAAACAATTAAGAAAAAGTTCAGAAGAAGTAATTGAATTTTGGGGAAGGTACGAACGCGGATGGCCAGTGGTTTCTGCGATAGCAAAAGACCTACTAATACCTCTAGTTCGCACTATAGTTTCGGAGTCTGCTTTTAGTGCANCACTGATACACTAGAAGACGACGCTGAACATTTAACTTTATTCAAAGGCATTAGTTCATATAGATATGATTCAAATGCATGTGGTTCCTTTAGTAGTAGTTTGTCTACTGCATGTAATCAAACATCAGACGCAAATCCAAATGTGTTGCTTACTGAATTAATTATTTATTTTAATCATAATATGCCTAATAACAAAACAATTAAGAAAAAGTTCAGAAGAAGTAATTGAATTTTGGGGAAGGTACGAACGCGGATGGCCAGTGGTTTCTGCGATAGCAAAAGACCTACTAATACCTCTAGTTCGCACTATAGTTTCGGAGTCTGCTTTTAGTGCAGTTAAGAGGGTTCTCTTTGAAGTCAGTAGCCGATTGAAAAAAGATATTTTAGAAGCATTAATGTGCGTGAAGGAAAATGGTCATCATGCACAAAATTTGATATTCCAACGAAAGATTGAGAATAAAAATACAACATAAAAGGTGAGATATAATTAAGACTGTAAGTAGAGTTTTGGACTTTTACTGCAATTAGAAAGTAGGCAATAAAGCCCATATAACTCTTTTTAAGATATAACTAGTTCTCAACAAATTTGACGTGCAATGGCCCTCTAGTTTCAACTAAACCGTCGCATGTGATTTCTCGTCTATAATGTGAACATCAGCTCATTTGTCAAACAAAGTCGAATGATGGATTAAACCCTTGCCTCCAACTCGCTCCATTCTGCCGCGGACATCTCTCCTTGCTTCTTCCCTAATGCCTTTACCATTCCTCATTGCACCAGCATGTTTTTCATCCTTCTCTGTCATAATCCAAAATTTCATGACCTAACTATTGCGAAAATCCTTGACATGGCTCTGATACCAATTATTGTGGAAAAAATGAAGAGAAAAATTGAAAAGAAATATAACAATAATATCGACATATAAAATTTAAATGGCTCGACAATTTGCCTACATCTACTGTACGACACAAAATAATTCATTAATTTTCAAACAAGGTTTAACTATGTTATTCATATAGAACTCTAATCCCGAGTAGGCTAATATAGAACTTTAATGAATATAGTCGACAATTAATTTAAAAAATAAAAAATAACTTGTTTCACCTTGTAAAATAAAAGTTGTCTCGGAGTACTAGATTCTTGAGGTAGTTGGCAGATTTATCCAATTAGAATGAATCTTTTATGACATTGTCATCTTAGATTCTATCACCTTTGGAGAAACCTAACTTTTATGAAAATGAATTTAACATAGTAGTATTATTTTAATGGTGATATTACCCATATCCAGCCATTTTCAGCCATTTTAGTTGTAGAGGTGCATGGAAGGTCGTGAACTTGAGGAAGTTAAAAATATTTAGCTAGAAAATGACACTTTTAATAAATGAAAAGTTTGTGGCTTTATTTCAGTGTCTTCTCAACTTAAAGGAATCTTAAGCAATCAAACTTTATCTAATTAATGGTTGTTTAGTTAGGGGAAGTGAAGATCAGAAAAAAAAAAATGTTGGGTTCTAGTTTTACCACCACTAAATTTATAAATGCTACAGATATAAGATTTTTGATGAAATTTTGAATTTTTTATACGTTTCTAAACTTCTAGACGATGTGATAGTAGAAATCATATACTTTCTTCATATATTATTTGATAGTGGTTATATTAACACAAAAAAATTCTTTTAATATATAATAATTGTGATAATATATGACTATCCTTTTTGAAATTACGAGGTTCGACCCAAATTACATTTAGAGGGTGTGAATAGGTGCTTATGCAGAATTAAAACTTAATAATTAATAAGCAGCAAGTCACTATTAATTATCTCTCGATGGTTAATCAATCAGTCTAATTATCCTAAATTGAATTGTCGCAATTATATGGAAAACAATAAATAACAAGCAGACTGATTGCGAAGAAACCCCAATTGGGTAAAAACTACAGGCACTTTACCAGTCAGAAATCCACTATAAACAAATTTTGAACTTACATCCATCAAACACGACTACCACTAATACTTTCTGACCTCCTGACTGCAATTCCCACATCTCTCCTGGATTGCGTGCTTCTGCACCAACTCCCAGCTACAGTTTTCAAAATCCTCCTGAATTGCGTGCTCTTGCATCAACTCCCAGCTTTAGAATTTCGTCTATCTTCTGTGGATCAACGAAGAACTATGCGTCTTGGAACTCTATTCACCTTCCCTTTATCTTCAACACTCTAACAAATGTGGAGGAATTAGCAATTTGGTATTTGGATTAAGTGAGTTTGATGTTTTCCCCATCAAGAACAAATCGAACAACGAATGTTGAAAGCTTTGGATGAAGTAGATAAAAAGTAGTATGTGTTCTCTCAATGTTTAATCCTTAAAAAATCGTTCAGATGCGTGTTGGTATTTATACTGTAGGTTAATGAATGAATGTGCCGGATAAAAAACCTTTAAAACGCGAATTAAAATTCTTCGGATGACCCTGTCGCTCGAGCGAAAGTTGGGCGACAAGCGAGCGACGGTTTGTCGCTCAAGCGAAGTACTGGAGACAAGCTAGCGATAAGGTTTCTATTTCTGTCGCTCGAGCCAAGTCATGGTGACAGTCTAGCAAAATTGCGGCGTCTTTTTTCTTTCTTTTCCATTCTCGAACCCTAGACTTAATACAACTCAATTTATAACAATTGCAACTTATTCCTTGATTTCTGCAACAAAATAAATCTAATCCATTTTGTTCACAGACTTGCCAATTACAACAAAAATCTAACAAGCTCCCCCTGGCATTATGTGACAAAACTACAAATCTAAAGTCAAGGTAGTAAAACAAAATATAATCAAAATACCTACTACTATCAAATCAAATTCCTTGACTGAAATGTGCTTTTTCTTTGTAAACATATTTCCTAAAACAAATAACATAATAATCAGTGAAAAAGTACGTAACACAATAATATGAATAAACATAATTCAAATAATTAGTCATTAGTCATACCAGTTAAAAATTAGAAACATTAAATCATACCAACTAAACTAAGATGCAATATCGATGTAAACCAACATACCAAAAGAAACATTGACATCACTACATATCAAAATTTAACCTAGCTGAAACTTTAACATTTAATGTTAATGACAATCAAAATATCTAATCAACAATATATATGGGTCAACCTAGCAACTATACTGCATCATCAGCATAAGTCCCCTCATCAGAAACTACACCATCATCCCAATGTCGACGAATCCAATCCTGCCTTCGCTTAAGATATCCGATAGCACTATGAAGCATATCAAACTCGGTATTGTGTCGATCAACTGTAGCTCTCAGTTGCGTGATATTTGTCATCATACGAGCCTGCTACTCAATCAACACAGTCTTCTGTCCCATAAGTACAACAGACGAGTTAAGGGGAACGAACGTAGATGGTGAACAGACTCTATAGGTGAAGGACTAAAAGTGGAAGTCGAGGGGATATCAGCAGGAGAAGGAGCAGAAGAAGGAGAAAAATCGAAGGGATCAATAGAAATAAGGTCATCAATAGGATCAACTGGCACAGTCGAATCAACTGGTGCAGCCAGTCCAGAAGAAGTATGAGACCGACTCGGAGAAATGGTATTATGGCCAATCGATCGAGAAACCCTCCTAGAAACCCCCTCGGGAAAACTAACACTAAGTGCAGTCACAAGGCGATAAATAAGACAAGCATATGGAAGCCCTACCCTAGTCCCCGTGAAACGAAGAGCACGCAAAATCTACTGGCATATGAACGAGGGTAAATCAACAGAATCACCATGTAATAAAGCGTACAAGAAGTGACCTTTCTCCATAGGTTATGAAGAAGTATGAGATACAGACCATAGATTCATGAAAATAATGCGCAACAGAATCTGGCGATCAATAGGAAGAAATCCAGTGAGGATCACACTAGGACCTCCTTTCAACAGTGTGTTAAAGACCGTTGAACAGACAAGAGAGTCCGCCCGAAGTTTATCAGCCAAAAAGTATGGAAATAAATGGTAAATGACTCTACGAATATGGGCTATGATAGAAGTGAAATGGCAGCGAGGTCGGGGAAAATGTCAGATAAAACTACCTCACGCTCCACCAGCACTGGGCATAACTAGAACTGGTTCCCGAATACCTCTTGGGCAGTAGCAGAGATGAACCGGGATCGATTAAAGAAAGTGGACGCATTCGACATCTGTGCAGCCGTTCAAGCTCGCTTAGATGGCATCCGAGAAGCAGATCAGAGACGTACTTAACTAATGTAATAGACGACACGAATGAATGAAATGCTATAATGCACATGAAAGGAAAACCTAAAAGATGCTAACCGAACAAAATTACACAAACAAACGATATGCACGAAAACCAATGCAAAACTACACTACATATGAAACTGTGTAATGCATGGACGGAGATGACACGATACCGTGACACTAGGATATAGTGCCTTGATAAAGTAACATGGTGCCATGACATCGCGACCTGTTACCTTGACGTCGTGCCGTGGTGACTTAATGTGTGTCGTGACGGCATGCCGCAGTGACGTGACGACACCTCGCGGTGTCAACATCAAATGCATTATACACGACAACAACAGAACATACTAACAACTCAAACATGATCAAGTGTGTGAATGAGAATCGCCCAAGAGACATTAAACATAAACAACATCGAAAAGTTATATCGAAAATGGGGTGCGAGAGTTCAAGCCAATGAGCCCAACTATGGTTTCAACCAAAAACTACCACACCTAACACAACTACAAACCAACAATTACTCGTAACCCAAACTCCATCAAACCTAAGTTTCAAACAACAAAAATAACAAAAAATTCGACAAAAAAATACACCATGCTTGTTGAAACCAAGCAAAAATCCAAAGAAAAAATCACCCAAATGATTCAATGGGAGTTGAAATTAAATGAAAACCACCAAACAAGGAGTGGAGATTCAGAATGCAACCAAAAACATCAAAAACCCTCAAATAAAATGCAAAAAATAGAAAAAACTAAGGTTTCGACCATTACCTTGAAATATTTGGGACATTGGCCGAATTGGTGTAGAAATGCAACCTTACAATCGATGCTAGATTGTCTCTTGATGTTTAATTTCACAATTTTGAAATGGGTGTGGAGAAATTTGCAGGAAAAATGAGGAGGAAGTGAAAAATTCCCAAAAAATATATGGGCTGTCACTCGAGCAAAGGGTGAGTGAGACAGCTTCTGCTTTTATCGCTCGAGCGTCGTTTAGCGAAAAGCATGCGAAAAACCTTTGACATAATAGCACTGAATTTGGGGGGGGGGGGGGAAATGGGGGGGGGGGGGGGGGGGG
>CAIGRK010103498.1:0-17520 GCA_903798315.1 Fraxinus greggii
GTTTATACGGGAGTGAGTACTGCTTACTAAATGAAATTGGAATGGAAAGGGTAAGGATAAGGATAAGGCCCAAATGTTGGGCTAACAAAAAAATTAATTTGGCTAGACTTGGCTGGACTTGCCTGGTTTGTTTAATTAATTTGCTAATTTATTTACAAAAATTAAAGTAATTTAATTAATTCAATATAAAAAATAAAAAAATTATTTAGATTCGATTCTTATTTGGTTCTTCGGTTCTTGGTCTAGAACTGAAAATCGACCCAAACCCATCGGTTCTCGATTCAAATACATATTCAGGTATTTAACTTAAGAAGAACGACTCAGATTGGTTCGGTTCAGCTTGATTCGAGTTCGGTTTGATCGGGTCCGGTTCGGTTCGGGAGTTTTGTCCAGCCCTTGCAAGGGCTCTGAACTCCTCACTATTGTACCTGTTGAATATTTATCAAAGCCATTCATCTAAAATAATTGCGAAGTAATGTGCCTCGGGATATTTGGAAACGATCAAAGCCTACTTTACGGTTGAAACCTTACCTCAAGGTAAAGATGAATCCCATCAATTGAGGAGAATAACAACTTTGTCATCCCCTATTGTTTAAATTATGTTTGTGTATATCTTCGCCTACATCACTTTACCATATGTTAATGGAGCATTTCGATTAACTTGTTTAGAGGATTATGTCTGAAAATTGTTGAGTATAGAGTTGGATAAAAGAAAGCATATCTTTCACGGTGGTTTTGTTACAGATACCTCGTCGGACTCATGGTGGCGATAGTGGTTCTAGGGAGGAAATGGGTGTACTATTGGTAGTTGCATATGCAATGGACGACTAAGGCTGTGATTTTTCGTTTTAAATAAAATTCTTTTCAATTTCATTTGGAAAGTATTTATAAATAATTTAAATTATAAATACATGTATAAGATTTTAATCATTGGACTAAAAAGTGAATAAAAAGTCATGTTAACATCAAAATTTATTAAAAATGGAAATGTGCGGTTGCAAATTTGTGGATTCCATAATTGTTTGATCCTCATTTTTTCTAAAATAAATTTTTCTCTTTCTTCTTTTCAACCACATATTTTTTAATAAAATAATATTACGCATAAATCTAATTTTTTCTTTTTTTAATAACACATTCTTCATCAATCTATTATTCCAAAATACATTTTACACAAAAATTGAGGCTTGGACATTCCCATGACTTGAATTTAAATTTAGATTTTTTACCAAACATGAATGCTGAAGTGGGGTTCTTTTAAAATTGGTTTGATCAAACCCCTTAATTTTCATTTTGATTTTTCAACAACTGCTCACAATGGCTTTTTGAATGTTAAAAGACAAAAATGCCATTAAGTATGTTATACAATTACAAAATATAGTTTTGTTTAAAAGACAATACTACATTTTTAATTAACAAGTAAAAATCAGACATTTCCTACTTAAAATTTCAAAAGCAGCTAACTTTTCTTAGCTATTTATTCCAACACATATAAAAACTCTTTCATTTTTCTTCTGCTTCAACCTCAAAATCTTAAAAATTTACCAAATGCTGAACAAGAAAGTACTTTTTATATATATAACTTATAATCGGTATGTAAATTTACGTATGTTTAATTTCATTTTCGTTAAATGAGTAAACATTTTTAATCGATAAATCTTATTTCGACATACATTAAGATGTAAATAAATTTTGTTAACATATCTATACTTTTTTTAATAAATCCTCTCAATGAATGATATTAACGTTAAGACTTCCAAACATTTTACAAATTTGTGGACATAGAGCACTCTCATTTTAATAATAGTATTACGTGTTGGTTCATATCTCGAAATGGCCTATAAAGAACTTGATGATGTTGAAAAAAGAGAAATAATAATAACATGGTTCAACCCCGACTTTTCATCAATATTGAACCCAATCCACTAGATTTTAGTGGGCCTTCAAAAAAGAACGAGGGAGTGATGGGCTACTTTAGTCTAGATGTTGCTCGTGAGCCGCCAAGTACCAGTCTCGCAACAGTATTGGCGCAAAAAAAAGGATCGGTCCTTCACTTGCTGATCGTTCGCGAGTCGAACTCGCTCTCTTNTTGGGCCGATTTTTTGACTATTTTATTATAATTAAAAATTCTATTTTGTCATGCAAATTTGGTTGTAATCCCAATTTATTACTTTGGTGATTTCGAATTGAATGAAGAAGATCGATGTGTATGGAAGTAGACGAGTGATATACGTGGTGGTATTTCAATTTCCATAACATCGAGTACATTATATACGAAAATATATCATGATTTACAAACAAAGCTGAAGTTGATCCCTCTCAGTATGATATATAACTAAGATTTCAATTCAACAAGCATTTATCCATTCCGGTTCCACCTATAAAGATTACTTATGATGTTGAATGAATTGTCTATTTGAATTGAAGAAAATGCATACGACTCCTTTTTGCATAAATTTAGTGAGAAAGAATCTCGTCGAAGATGAACACGAAAATTCGGATGGAGGGGATCATAATACCATGATTTTTGGGACATAGTAGAGATATCTAGTGAGGATAATATGTTTATTCCCAAGACAGTTGCTCCTCACGTGATCTCGCTATTATGCATAGAATTTCGTCTGCAGTTCATGATAATGAAAATGAATTTACAAATAAGGATTTGATTATTTTATCCTGTCAGAGATATGAGTAAGGTAGGAGCTCAGGGACTGGATTGAGTAGACCGTCATCTAATTCTTCACGTGTGGTTCCTCATGATGAGGATTTGCATGTCGAGCAATTGTTTGAAACAAAAATATATTTGTAAGAAGTTGTGCACCGAATTGTACTAAAATAAAACTTTGAGTTCAAAGTGAAGAAATCAAACAAGTCATTGTTGATAATTATCTGTGTCGATGACGTAGCTGTTGGCGTTTGCGATCGACGACTATGAGCATGAATGAGTTATGAAGTTCGTAAGTATATACGAGAACATACTTGTGAAGTGAAAATTCGTCGAAATGATAATGGGCAAGCCCGAGCATAATTTATTGGTCGACATATATACACAAATATCAGGACCCACGGACAATCTACCGACTTTGGACATCATTAACAACGTCCGTCGAGAGTATAGAGTGGTCATGAGTTACTAAAAGCCTGGAAGGCCAAGGAATATGCGTTGGAGGATTTAATGGGCTCGTCCGAGGAGAGTTATGCTAAATTGGTTAGGTATTGTCATAACATGGGGACAACTAATTATGGCTCGATATTTTTTATTGAGACGGAGGGTGAGATTTGCTTTAAGTTTTTCTTCATGGCTCATGGATAATGTATTCGGAGATTTTGAAATACGATATGATCCCTAGTTCTAGTCGATGGTACAACTCTGAAAATTAGATATGAAGACAAGTTAATTACTATTACATGTCCATATTCTATCAACCAATTACATTCGGCATGGTCGATAGTGAGAATGGTTTGTCGATGTGTTGGTTCTTCACAAAGTTGAGGGAAGTAATTGGGGAGGTCGATGACCATGCCTTTGTAATTGATCGGGGACCGTCTATAATAAATGATATCGCTGAAGTTTTTCCCGATGCACATCATGGGTATTGCATGTACCATATACAAAGCAACCTGAAAACTAAGTCTCAGGGCAATGACATCGTTTCATTGTTCAGGAAAGCGACACAAGCTTATAGTTGAAGAGTGTAATAAGTTCATGATTGAAATAGGAAGTAAATCATTCTTGGTATGTGAGTATCTAACAAAAAAGGGGATCGAATATTGGGCGCGATCACATTTTTCAAGACGTCGATAGATATGAAGACGTCAAACAATGCGGAGTCTCTCAATGTATTATTCAAGAATGATCGACAGTTACCAATCCTCGCAATGATTGAGAATATTCGTAACAAGCAGCAGCAACGATTTTATGACCGACGTGTGGAATCATAGAGTTTCATGACCGTGTTAGCCCAGCTCAGGAGGATAAACTCCTTAAGGCTGTAAAGGTTGAGTTGAATGTGAAATGTGCACATAATATGGCATACATAGTGGAATTGACTAATAACACATGTACTTGTAGTCGATTTCAGTTGGAGAGTTTTTCATGTGAGCATGCAGTCGCGGTGGCTATCTATAGAGGCTTTACAGTGAGAACCTTATGCTCTCCTTATTACACGACTGATTATTGCAGAGCAGCATATGCTGAGACTATATTTCCTCTACCGAATGAAGTCGACTCGGAAGTTACCGACCATATTCTCCTACTTAATAGTTTGTTGCCATTCGAAGTAGAATTGCATGGTCTTTAACATCTACATGCATCTAGAATACTATCTACCGGAGAGCTTCCTCGACCGCGTAGGTGTGACAAGTGCAGAGTAATAAGACATACTCTCCAATTTTGTACAAGTCAGAATCGCCTAAATGACAATTAGACGGATGAGTAATGGTATCACTATTAAATGAACAATATTTACATTTTTTTTACAATATTTACAATTATTTCACAATTAAATATATAATATTTACGGATCATAATTGAATTTATACAAATTGCATGCTAACTTATTCCTTCAATTTTGTATCCATGATTGGTTGATTCCATCAACCTTATATGCTATATTCAAAACTTTAATATAATTTATTATGAACATGCAACAATTGTCCATGCAATTAAATAACAACTTATTAGTTCGATACCGTGTAGTTAAAAACTAAGTCTTTAAATTAAAAAAATTATAAATACATACGATTTTGAATGTCTTGACGTCGTCGTATCCCGCACGATAGCTAGTTTGGCACAATCACATTTGCTCGTCTAACCATCAAATGAAGGATCACAACCATCGGTACTCATTATCCATAATTTAGAGCGACTGATACTTACTGGTAATGACATGTAGGAACTCAGTGCTCAATATGACTCGATCGAGAATGCCAAATGATCTCGAATATCTTCGAGCGAATTATACAACATGCCCATAGCCAGATCAATGTGCCACAGCAGGAAACACCAATAAAAAAGGAGTTATTTCATTTAATAAACAAAAAATATGTATACATAATAAATAAAAATTGCGATATTACACTTATATCATGGGCGAGTCAAGCTTCCGAAGTCGTGATGTCATGAAACCACTTATAAACGTCCGGTATCGTCATTTGAGCTATCGTGTGGCTAGCTCAGAAAAAAATGTTAAAAGAAGGTGACCCCCCTCTAGTCATCTCGTCTGTCACTCACTCGTTTACCTACTATATCATTTCAGAGCGGTGCGACCTCATCCTGAAGGCCTACTAAATGGCCTCGTAGCACTCCACCATAATGTGATAAGTCTGCTACCTCGACTCTCAACTCTCATCGCAATGCTCCTACCACCTCTCCCAACTCCTCTTGTAGCGTGCTCACCTCTCCTCTTTTAACTCTCGTCGTAACGCGTCCACCTCATCTCTGAAAAATCCAGTTAGACGAACATACAGATCATCGAAATAATGACTCTAATTGTGTGTAGGAGATCCACGGGAGAGTCCTCTGGATAATGGGGAAGGAGATCTCATCGGCGAATGTAGTCCCCTCGATGGAGGTGATATCCAGGGCGAAGGTGATCATCGATCAATTAAACCGCCCTCCGATACAAATAACAACATTAAATTAAAAATAGGCTAACTTGTACAAAATGGTAATCAACAAATTATATTCAATTCGCATACCTAATCTCGGTCCAACTTGTAATCGAACATCTGGTCGTCTTGAGTATGCGTTCTCAAGCACAAAACCTCGACCCTCATCCTTCATTGACATAGTCAACTCAGTTAGGATTTTAAGCTGACATATTGACATTTTAACTAGTTAACAATCATGTACTGAGATTTTGAAACAACATGTAATATAAATTGCAAATGTATAATATTTACCTGATGGTCGTCGAGGAGAACTGATAACTGTCAGCCAGATGGACAACCGTCTGCTCGGGATGCTCATCAATGATGCATTTGAGGGCAGTATGTCTCCCATCTATTCGCAAATCGAGTACCTAAGAGAGGACAATCTCATATGCCCAGATCTACAATACATACAATTATGATATATAAATTTAATATAAATTTTTTTAACGTTTATTATGTTAAACATTTATCTGCACCGTCGGTGCAATCCATAAGTATTTTACTTACGAAAGGACCCCTTAAGCTTCGATGTGATCTGGTAAAGACGTGAATGGTGTTCTTAAAATATCTCCAACTCCCAAATAGTTGTTGAAAGTATCGATTCATCAACAACTTCCAAATGAAAAAGGTCGTCAAGAGCTCACCACGCTCTCAAGGATATAGACTAGTTCCAGTTTCAATCTGTCCAATATCTGGTCACACTAAATTGTAAAGAAATTGAGTTTTATAAATACTTGGTGAGACTTTTAATTTTTGCAAATTTTGATTTTCAGAAATTAGGTTTCTTGATTTTTCCTTTGATTTTCCATACACTAAAATACCCTGGAGACTAATATTTGTCCAAAGGCTCCTACGAGACTTTGGAATTGAGATAAATCCAGTACGGGTATGTTTCTTGAAGATCTTGAAGGAAAAATTCTTGGAACATAGAAATTTGATCTCTATTCTTGAGTTTTCTTCTATATGTCCTTAGATTGTGCATAAAACATGCTAAATTGAAATCTTGTATACTATCTGCAACCTGTTTTAATATTGAGTGTATTATTGTGAACTTAAACCAATTTTGTTTAGGTGTTGATCCATTTTATTGTGAGTCCCTCCCTGTTATCAAACTTGATTGTCTATTGCTACTTTATAATGGCTTTTGCTAAGTTTAAGATGAGTTAGCACGATGGGAAGGGGGATTTTTTTATGTGAAGTCAGAAAACAAAAGTTGTGTTGATGTAAATGAGATGTGATAAGGTTTTAGATAGTTCTTGGCCCGCTGATTTGATCCCTTCTAAAAAGATTGAATTAGAAGAAGTACAATTTTCTTATACCTCTCTGAAAATGTGATAAGAACAATTGGTGAAACAAAAACTGTAATTGAATTGTGGACTAAACATCATGTTCAATATGTAGCTACGACAATTCAAATTAATATTTGTCAAAATAGTTCAATTATTTTAAAATGGATTCCTCTCTTGACCCGGAAAATAACTTGAATAGGTTTACAAAATTGACCCAAGACTTAACCAACTGTGATGAAAAATTTTCAAGAGATCACTTCGTTGTTGTCCTATTAAACTCGATTACTGACATGTATAGAGACCTAAAGAATGCTCTAGAATATGGTAGAGATGGAATTACTACTGATGTAATAATTATTACCATAAGAAATAAAGTTCTTGAGATGAAATCTGAGTCTAAGGAGAGTAACAATGGAGATAATTTGTTGGTAAAGTGGAAGGGCAATGGTAAATCTAACTATCACTTAAGAGTTTTAATGAAAATAAAATGAAATGGGGTGATAAAAGTAAATTCAAGAATAAGACAAAAGGTAAGAAATGTTATTACTGTGATAAGTTGAAATATTTCATTAAGGATTACTATAAAAGGGAAATGAAACTAAAGTCAAGAAAGCCGATAGAGGAAATGCAGTCTTAGCTTACAATAACATGAATCATGGAGAGAGGTAAGTCGTCCCTAATAAGAAATTGAATCGCGAATAGATGCTTGATTCAAGTTGTTCTCTCTATATGTACCCTAATATAAATTATTTTTTATAATTTGAATAAAAAAAACTAATAGGAGCAAATAAAAATGGGAAATAACATGACATGCAAGGTAAGTGGAATAGGTACAATAAAATTATTACTCGAAAAATGGTAAATTTTTTACTTTTATAGGAACTTGATTTGCACCTGATCTAGAGAGGAATCTGGTGTCTCTAGGCATGTTAGATTACAACGAGGTTCACATTAAAATGGGTCAATGCCCTATTAAAATCTTTAAGGGTTGTAATTTGATCATAAGTACCCCAGAGAGAGAGACATTTCCTTTATTTCCTTAAACCAAAACCTTTACTTGGTTTAACTATAGCTATTTTACATGTAAATTTTACTCTTGTAGAATTGTAGCATGAAATACTCAGCCATATTAGCAAGAAAAGATTGAAATTTTACAAAATAAAAGAGTTTTTGGAAATTTAAATCTTGGTGAAATTGATTCATGTGAACAATGTATTACAAAAAACAAGTTAAGTTACATTTCTTGCTTGGAATTCATAAATCTAAATATATACTTGAATACCTACATGTTATATTTGTGGGGTCTTGCTTCTGTGAATACTCATTCTTGTTACAAATATTATCTTTAGATCATCGATGATTTTTCAAGAATAATTTTGGTATTTTTATTAAAAACAAAATATGAGACTAATATACTTTCAAGTATTGGAAAACACAAATTGAAAACTAAATTGATCATAAGATAAAAATTCTAAGAACCGATAATGATTTAGAATTCTGCAATTATGAATTCAATGACTTTTATAAAGAGCGTGATATTTTGAGATATAGAACTGTTACCTATATACTTTAACAAAATGGCATCATTGAACGAATGAATAGGACTTTATTTAATAAAGTAAGATGCATGTTATTGAGTTCAGGCTTACCTAAACTATTTTGAGATGAAGTTATTAAAATTGCTGCTTATCTTATTAATAAAATTCCTACTAGTGCTTTAAATTTCAACGTGCTTGAATCTGTGTGGTCTCAAAAGCCTGTTGATTATTCTTATCTGAAAATATTTGGTTGTGCTGTATATGGTCATCAAAATATAGGAAAACTTGAACCTAGATCACTTAAATATATTTCTTAAGTTATGGTGAGAATGTTAAAGGATACATGTTGTGGGTTAAAGAGGAGAAAATATACAGGGTTAAGAAGAGATGTTATCTTTAATGAACCTATTATGACATGTCTGGAAGGAAAGACAAATGACTTAATTGAAAAGGATGTTTACATTGAGGTTGAGATTCCTCACTTAGAAAGAAGTAATATTGTGCCTCAAGAAGAGTAATTTGGCCAAACTAGTGAAGTACCCTTAGGGAAAATTGAAGAAGATCGGGAAACTGGTCCTGAAGACCAAACTAAACTTGTAACATTGTTCATTGATGATTATCAACTCACAAGAGATAGACAGATGAAGCAGATCAGACCTCCTGCTAAGTTTGATAGTGATGACTTTGTCTCGTTATTCACTTATCAAGAAGAGACTGAAAATAAACCAAACTCCTATGATGATGTTATTAAAAGACAAAGATTCAAAAAATTGGGTAGCTGCTACAGAAGAAGAAATGGCTTCTCTCTTTAAAAACAAAACTTGAGAATTGGTGAAAAGGCCTATAGATCATATACTGGTTGATTGCAAATAAATCTATAAAATAAAGGAAGATAATGGGGCAATAATAATGTTAAGTACAAAACCAGACTTGTCGCCAAAAGGTTTATTTATACAAAAAGAGGGTATAGACTATAATGAAATATTCTCCCATGTTATTAAATATATTACTATTAGATGTATTCTTGTACTTGTAGCTCAATTCTGATGGGAACTTGATTAGTTAGATGCCAAAACTGCTTTCTTATATGGTAAATTAGATGAGGAAATTTATATGAAAACAACTTGTTGGTTTTATTAAAGGTGATTGTGATAGAACTATGTTGAATTATGTTTGCTGAAAAAAATAGTTTTATGGCTTGAAACAAGCTCCAAGATAATTGTATAAAAGATTTGACTCTTTTGTCTTGAAGCTTGGTTTTCAAAGAAACAATTATGATACTTGTTTATACTGTAAAGGTGATGGAGCAAAAGTTCTCTATATTTGGTACTTTATGTAGATGATATGCTTCTCGCCAGTTTTTGGTAAATCTAAAATAGGTAATATAAAACAAAAGCTTAAATTTGAATTTGAAATGAAAGATCTTGACTTTGCCAAGAAGATTCTACGCATGCAAATTATAAGAGATAAAATAAAGATTGATTGTACTTGAATAAACATGATTATGTGAATTAAATTTTGAAAAGATTTGACATGTTTGAGTCTAAACATGTGACTTTACCTCTTACAAATACGATAGAATTTCTAAAATTCCTTATGCTAATGCTATTGATTGGATTTGTAATGTATTTGATGATGTGTACTAGGCACAGTCTTGCTTATAGTATTAGTGTTCTACTAGATTTATGGGGAACCTTGGGAAAGATCATTGTGATGCTTTAAAATGGTCGATGAAATATCTTAAGGGTACTTCCAATCCAAGCTTGGTGTTTAGAAAGAATAAGAAAGGGGTAACATTACAAGGATACACTGATTCTGACTTTTTGGGGGATGGAGCTAATAGGTGATCAACTTAATCCTATTTTTACGCTCTTTGTGGAATTGTAATAAGTTGGAAATGTCAACTTGAAAATGTAGTTGCTCTGTCTTCATCAGAGGCAGAATAAATTGCTGCCACTGATACTATAAAAAAGGGAATTTGATTAAGTAGTTTACTAAAAGAACTTGATTTTGTTAATGAAAATGATGTTCTATTTTTTGATAACCAACATACAATTCAGTTAAGCAAAAATCCCATGTTCATGATAGAACAAAACATATTGATATTAAATATCATTTTATAATAGATATTATATCTAAGGGGATAGTAAAATTGCAACTCAGTTTAATCTTTCTGATATGGGAACTGAGTTAATACCTTTGAATAAGTTCTATAATTGTTTGAAATTGTTATCTGTTAATTATGTTAAATAATATACAGGTAAAAAGAGGAAATGTAATATAAATGGCTGGTGATGCTCTTGGTTGCACAATGAGCCAAATTCTTGATAGTAAGGTGAAGATTGTTGAGTGATTTGCTTTTGTGTACGGCTGAAAAAGTGTGCTTCCAAAATTTTCCTAAAAGTATCAGTTCTGAAATAGTAACTTTGTTAGTGGAAGGAGTTGATGAGATCTTGACACGTGAGATGCTTCTGGCTGTTGGATGAGATGAGCTTCTGGATTATTCTAGTGGTTAAATACCTCATTTGGCCCATGTCTCTTCATTGTTCTGCATATGACTTTTGGGTTGAGAGAGAGTTTTTCCCTCGTTGGTTAGGGTTCTTCATTCTGATATGCTCTTACTCGAAAACCTCATTCAAGGCACTGAAATCTTGTAATCCTTGTTCTATACTAATGATTTTGAGTGATATGTGTTTAAGAATTTGAGTGTTCTTCTATTTGTATGGTTCAAACTAGGGTTTGAGTGATTTTATGTGAGCTCTTGGTGATTAGTGCCTTCGATTTGCAGATTGTGGTAAGAGTAGTCTTCTTGTAACTTGATCTGTATATTTTGGAACTATCTTGTATCTTGATTATCATTTTTGGATTTATAGTGCAATCGAGTATTATCCATTTTATATGGATGCTCAACAGCGGATTAAATATTAGAAGCGGTTACCTAATCTCTAGAGCTTTGACCAAAATAATTATTTGTGTTCTATTTTTGATTTTTGAGAGTTTTACATTATGTACTTTTAGATTCTTGTGGTTGATCGCGTATACTTTGTGTTTCCGGTCATTCCAAAATCTAAATGAAAGGTTTTGAAATACCCATTTTCCTTCATGAGAATTTAAGTGACGTAAATACTATAATTATACTGTATTTTAGTGGTTATTTATAATGTATAATGGCCTTTAACCATCCGGGAAAACATTTTATGTAGTTGTATCAAATAAGAATGGCAACATGGTGGGTTCTAGGGCGAGAACTCCCATATCCCATCTTCGGTTATGCAGAGGCGAGTTGGGGCCCAATCCCTGATTAACCCCACTCGAAAGCCGTCAGTTACCACCGCTTATTCAATATGTTGCCATCTTACATCCTTCTCCACCGCTTCAAGTGAGTTGTTGCACTAAGCACGTCTAAATTTGCCATCACTTAGTTGCTGCAAATTTTAGGTTGGCATTTCTGTTCTTGATGAGGATTGACTGGGTGATACGGGTTGAGAGGAAGAAAGTAGAATGCATACCTAGATTTGTAGTCTTGCCAATGGATTTGAGTGATGAATTTAAAATCAAACTTACCAACCTTATCAAAATTGGACAAAGTAACAGCGAGAAATAGAAGAATAAGCACCACAGAAATAATATTTAAACACCAATGTAAATAGACAAAGTAACACCAAGTAAATAAATGCAAAGTCGAGGCAAGAATTGAATTATTTGTCCTTAGGTCGATTTTGCCCCGCAACGGTGCATACGGATGATGGTAATCAACTCCTAAGATACAACGACTACCTTCTTGTATTTATAGCACTCCAAAACACAAAAACAACGAACCAAAATATAGCTTTTGTACTCTTTTCTTGCATGAAATGGAAACAAAATTTTATGCAGAATTTTGGCTAAAGAAATATGAATTTTTATGTTATGCTATGATTGCATATCATTGGGATGTTTTAATGGAAGTCCCAAGAGTTTTATTTATAGAAGATGAGAGGGTGTGAGTAAAGAGATACGCCCAAAAACTCACCAGCCTTCATGAAAGGTCGCAACCCATTCTGTCGCTAGCCTATCGCTCGCGTATCACTTGAGCGCCAGGGATGTTATTTCGCTCGAGTGACAGTCTTATCGCTCGCTCAACGCTCGAGCGTTAGACTAGCGGCGGAGTTTGGCAAAATCTTGGCTAATTTTCCATCTTTTCATTCCAACTTTGGATTGTAATTTTTCATTCACCTCAAATTGGTTTTATACTTTAACCAATTCCAACAGGATTATTAAATCGATTTAAGCATGCTTGGATATCGGTATAGAATTTTAAAATGTCATAATAAAATATATCTAGACCATTAAATTAGTTTAACTTAATGGTTGCGGTGATTTGTCAAATCCCTTGGTGGGAGGAATGATCCCCTTTGTGGGTTATAAACATTTTTGTCAATGTTTAAAGTTTAAAACGACGCCTTGTTATATACTAGTCTACAATTTTCAACGTATTTTAAGTTGAAACAAGAAATTTTAGATATATTCCCCGAAAATTATCCAATATCTAATAAAATCGCTAGAAGTCGTTCCAATCACGAAAATAATATTTTTGAAATAAAATTAAGGTGCATCGGAGGGAATAATTACTCGATGGTTTTGGCATGAGATCCAGGACTACGAGCACAGTTATAGACAGAACAAAATGCTTGCAAGATCATCAATATCAAAAATAACTGCTACTAAAGTGAGAGACTGCCATGACTCAGGAACGTGTTTTATCAAGTTGTCAACTTTAACCTTCCATCTTCCATTGTAATTCTTGTTCACATCTTCAATCACTTTATCCAAGAAGGATACCTTTGTTAATCTAGTAGACTTGCTCATGCCATTCCACAAATTTGCTACTTCATCACTCGTCAACTGGTTCGAAATTATGCCATGTTCTCTAAGAAACTTTGCATCATCTTCAGTGTCGATAATTCCGTTCATTAATTCAGTGTTTCGAGTAAAAACCAATGGTCCTGATGCATTGCAGGCTTCATAAGCCACAAATTTCTCAGAACTACCTCTGTGTTCCCATCTAAATTAACTGTGGGGAGATAAAATGTAGATGTTTTAACGTTTAAATTAATGCTCAAAATGCCTAAATCTGTGGCTGAAAATTTGACACCAGCCTTTGAGAGTTCAGTTACAGAAGAAATAGTAATTTCCTCCATTAATGGAGGTTTGTTAATGGAGATATTGAAGTTACATGTTTCATTATCTGGTTTACTTTCTTGTTTTTCTTGAGAAAACCATAAGTATTCAACAGTTTGTTTTATAATTATTACTACAGGAAGATTAGAGATAATTTTCCAAGGTAATTTAAATATTAATTGAGTAGGTCTCGAAAAAATTATCTTTTGATCAAACTTAGAGGACTTGCCTTCAATTTCAAAAAAGTTCTCGCCAAATAATTTCTTTTGCTTTCTTGTTTCTCGTTTTCATCGTTTCTCTCCTCGGATGCTGCCATTTCGGACAACCCCTCTAATTTTGGGACAATCAAATGGTACAAAAGATCTAGCAAATGAGCACACTCCGCAACCTGAAAATTAGGCCATTCTTATATCGTCTTAAAAGGCGAAAGCTCCTTAGAGAATCCCATCAACATTGAATACTGCTTCCTCAACGATGATAATTGGAATTCTAAAATTTTTCTTAAGGAAAATAATGGAATATGATTCTCAAGCATCACCATATCTCTTCAAATAGCATTCTGTGTTGATTTTCGCCTCGATTCATCAATTAAATGTGACATTGTCGAAGAAACCCTAGTTAGTACCTTACCTTGTTTAACAACGTATATTTGTTGGAACTTGAGCAAGAAAGATGTATCCACAGCGATCATCCATGCTAACGTTTAGCCATTGAAATTAAGGCACTTGTGGTAGGAAGCTCGAAATCGAGGCTCAAACTTTGTGGACCGATCTACTAAATGCTGGAATTTGAAGTTTTGGAGCTTTTTCTGGATTCTTTTGGCTGCAGCAAGTTTATACCTCTCGATTTCATAGAGCTCAGGGCTGAAATGGTGATAAGGGCCTAATGCAACTTCTTGTGGCACGAAGGAATCCGGGTTAGTCGCCATTAGGGTTTTTGGGACTTTGAAGATTGAGACAGGAATATCACAATGATCTTCTTCAATTTCATTGATCTCTAGGGTTTGACGAATATGAAGTACTCAACGATGTTCATCGAAGGCTTGATTAGACTTTCAATTCATGTTGGGATGCGAGAAAAACATGTCTATTGATTTAGTTAGGTGTTTCTTGGCAATTTGACAGTTTTGGTTTATTCAATAAGGGAAATTGAAGAATGAATTGCTTTAATTGTCACCACATAAACCAAGTTATAATGTTATCGTTTATGAAATATAAATGCTCTTCTCCCAAGTTAATATTATTTCTTTTTAGGATTAATCAAGAAACATTAACATTTCATCTTCGATGCTCCTATATTCTGGAGATTGGAAAAAGTTTTAAAGTAAATTATAAAATAAATAGAATAGCAAAGGTTTTTACCGTATTATGTCTCACTACATAATTAAAGACAAGCTTTAGAAACTAAACATGAATATAGTGGGAGGTCATATAAGTCATCCCAAGGGTACCATTGACCTCAAAATTCGGCCAACAAAGTCCGGTCACCTCCCCATCTGCCTGAGCTTCGCTTGCACATTGAAGCACAGTGTTAAGGTGCAAAAGGTCGTCGATTGAGAAAAAGATCCGACGATCGTTTATTCTTCGATGATCAAGTCAATTGCCCGAAGGATGAAAATGAGTGCAACCCTAATATAAAATGTCGAGTCGAATAATGTCGAGTCGACCAATGAGGGACTCCTTCCGCTACATACATGCTAGGTAATTAATATGAAAATTAGGGAACTAGCTAGGAAACCTAATATAAACACTTCTGTTACGCCTCACCCATATGGCCCCCCCTAAGGTCGTACGTGGTAAGTAAACGTAGGGCCCTCGCACCACGTCAAAGCGTCTCGTGGCTATTCTGACAAAACCCCTTTAGGGTGGTCGAGCCAATATGTCTACTGACCCCACTAGCTATACTAACCCCACGAGAAAGAATTGAGCCACAGGAGGAGACGAGGCCGTACAAGGAACTCAGGACAAGATCTCCCAAACAATATATGGTATGTGATTGATATGACAATTCACTGATGTTGCCACCACTCCCAGCCCACTAGGTCAAGTTAAAGCCGCAAGCCAGGCATTTTAGATAATAATATGATATTGACATCTAATGCGTATGATTGATTGATGTTTTTGACAGGAGGCATCAACCGCACGAACCTTCATCCAATTACTCTCATTCTTCTTCTTTCACTATAAAAGTTCACAATTAGTGCCATTTTCAAGATAATACAAGTTTAGACTCGCAAACTATAACTTTTCCATACTATTATTTTATTAGTCACTCCCCAATGCCGACCTCTTTTTACATTGAAGGCTCACGTCTAAAGCCATCCCACAATCATATGCTCATTCCCCCAACTTACTTGACCGTCGGAGTGCACACGGCCAACTCCACCCTCACCTGAGAAGGCCATGTGTGGTTAACGATTTATCCAAGTGTGCAGGAATTAGGCTTGCATGTAAGTGAGAGACCTTGGGATCTATTGGCCACGTTGAAGGCACGCTTTTGGGATCAACAACTTTCACTCCCACTCCCACCTCCACCGCCACATTAGTGTTTTTTCTCTTCTAATGAGTCTAACTCCAAGTGTAATCCTATTCAAGAAAGGTGTTCACACACCTTTGTTGTGATCCTTGGAGTGTAATTGAAAGATTGAGGGTTGGAAGCTAAATTCAAGTCGTGGAATTCAAAGAAAAAAGTGTTCAATGTGTGAGGTAACCCTACAACTCGTGTACCATAATTACATATTATTATTTTCAAAATACTCCAATAGATCACAAAAGTGTAAATGTAGATTTTTAAAAAATTAACAGGTTTATCCTTCAAATTCATTATAAAGATTGCTTGGTTATTGTAGTTAAAAATTGTAACAATTTATTTATAGTCACCTTTGTAACACAAATTTCTCATTCTTCATTCGTATCAACTGAAGTACAAGTGTTTTACCAACATATCTTTCAGAATATTCTCCTTCACGCAACTACATCTTAGCATTTTTTTTCTTTATTCAATGGTTAAGAGGAATAACTATACGAATAGTGACAAATCTTGATGAGATATTTTCGTTGTTGTTATTGCGTAGTATTGCCTGGAGTTATTTTGAGATGGTTGTAATTGGATAAATTGTTATTGTTGCATTTTAGGGACTCCGTCTATTACGAGGATTTTATGTGCCACGATTTGATTTTTCTTTTGTCTTCATTAGTCACTAACATTATGTAGAGTCCCCCGAATTATATCAGGATTAGCACCTTCAAAGTTAGGGTGTATCTAGAAAAAATTTTAAGCCGAGCTAATATGTTAAAAAAAATAAATAATAATAATAATAATAATAATAATAATAAAAAATTACACATAGAAAAATTACTAAAAAATTACTACGAAAAAAAAAAGTGAATTTTAGGTCCACTATGAGATTCACCTTTCAAGTTTATCCACCAAGAAATAAAAAATCAATTAAATAAAAATGGAGAATGACAATAACCAAAAAAAAAAAACACAAGAATTTATGTAGTAAACTTCAAAATTGAGCAAAAATCAATGGTCATAAATATTTAGGAAAATGTTACAATTACATTGTATCGATCTCTCCCATCCAAAAACCTCCCAAGCACGCAAGAATAGGCATATGCCTATGCTACAAAATAATAACTAGGTCAAGAAATAGGAAGAAAAATATAATTTGTTCTCCCCTTTCGTGTCTCTTTCCTTTTAATCTGTTGAATTTTTGGGCTCCAATTTCACCAAAATCGGGCTCAGTGAATCCAAATCGACATCACAAACAACCAACCAAAACCTTCCAACCAATCTTCCTAAATCGGTTGCTTCCAAGGTGCCCACAAGGGGCAACAGGTGGTGAATGATGTGGCACAATAACCCGCCACAAAGGC
>CAIGRK010103519.1:0-15218 GCA_903798315.1 Fraxinus greggii
CTTACAGATTTATTGGGAATCAAGGTGGAGATTTGTTGAGTTTTGATACCCATAAATCCGGGCGATAATGTAAAACTGATGCTCGGTAAGTATTATATCGACACCTAAGATTGATGACCCGACCCTAGAATTATTTTGGGCCATTGGAAACAATCTAGTTAATCAGAGTTGCTCATGACCCGATTCCTCACTTAGTGGGTGGCTTATTTGGCGCACTTATTATCCCCTTGATTGCTTGGGTGTCGATTTGGTTGTCAACTAAGCTCGGTTTTTTAACAGATTGGAGTCCAATAATTTACAAAAATCTTGAAAAATCTATTACAAAATCTTGAATTTCAAATGTAGATCCGCCCATGCTTACGACTAATATAAGGATGGCTCTTGCCTAAAACATGAGTTGATGAATAACTTGTTAAATCATTGTGAATTGATCAATCTCTTCCAAGAAATAGTTTGTTTTAGAATTTTATATATATAATCTTGTTTGTGCGGTAACACAGTAACATTGAATAATATGTTCAATTAAATACACAGACATAAATTTATGTTGTCAAATCTATCGTCATGATAACAAATAAATTATTCAAATTTTACGCCTCGTGGCTCTTGCTTCATATAATTGTTTGACAGCTTATGCTTATGGATATCCATGTGTGTAAATAAATGGTTGATTTGGTTAACTAGTTTTGGAATAAACGACTATATAGAAACATTTCGCATCTCGGCTAAAATATTGAATTGCTTTTCTCAAAATTCTTAGTGCATGACATGCTTTGGCATTGATGGGACACAAAATAAACTGTGCGCACAATCATTGCAATTATTTTACTGTTATCCGCAATTATTCATCATTTTTATTAATTTTTATTTTTTTGAATAAAACAACAGTTGCAACATTTTTTTTTTACATCACAAAAGGTTATTTTTATTCAGAGTTACAATAATATTTTTGATGCGGCCGGAATTCAAGGGCGTTAAATGGATTGAGTCGAGCCACACTACTTGAGTCACGGCCCGGCCCACCTAGTGAGCTAGTGTGCTCAAAAGGCAAGCCGTGCACGAGCTAACTCATTTCACAAAATTTCAGCTTAGCTCTCGAGCAGCCTGAGCCTGGGGTCCATTTTGTTTGTAAAAACTGAAAATTGCATTTTCGCTCCTCAAAGTATAATGAAAACATGAATTATACGGAAATAATGAATATAAAAAATTATATTTTACTAAAAAATTATAAAGTTGTAAAAACTCTCCTCTTTATTGGGATTTGGGATCACTTTCAATAGGTAGACGGAGTTAAAATTGTACAAGAATTAATATTTTGTGTAAAAAAATTAAAACAAATAAAATATAAATGTACAATTATAAATCTAAAATATATCGTACCACCAAATTCGTGAAGATTATAATTGATGAAATCTTCAGCAATATTTTTGAAGATTTTAAGAACAAAAACCACAACTAATTATTAGTACCACCCTTAAGGAGATCTTTCCAGCCAAGATCTATTTTGAAACTCATCAATAGCCAAATGGCTAAAACAAGAGCTAGTCCATTTACTTCTCGACGAACGAACATGAGATGTATGGACATGGACATTAAGTCCACGTACACCTATGTTCGGCTCATATTTATAAGAAAAATGTTACACTTACAGTCATTAGTGAACTGTAAAAATTACAGCTCACTCTATTTAGTGTGGGACCCAATGACTGTACAAACATCATTTTTGTATTTATAAATACTCAAATCATTTTTTATTTTCACATTTTGAAGAACTCACAAATATATACTACATATTTATCCCTCACTTATTTTTATTTATTTAAAATTTAAATCATCTATTAGCAATTTCCAAACATGCTCTAATAGGAATGACAAAAAAACTTGTTCAACCCGAAATCCGTGGGGTCAACTCCGAACTGGGCAGGAATTACTCCCCTAATCGAGTAAACGGGACGAGGGTCATTGTCCTGAATTGGGTACGGGAATCACAGTTCTCGCCCCGCTACCCGTCCCGTTTAAAGCTAATTTTAAATTTAAGTTTTTATCAAATAAAAGTAATAGATTTATCATATTTTTAAAGATAACATAAGTTGTTTCTGGCAAATTGGTAAAAAAATAATAATATTTACTAAGTAAAGACATAAATAAATAAATATAAATAAATAAATAAATGAGACGATAAATGGGGTAGGGGACCCTATCCCGCCCGCCCCACCTCGCCTCGCCTCTATCCGGCCATGTCCCGCTTTAAACGGGTATGAGAATGGAGTAAAGTAGCAAAAATATCCGATGGAACGAGAGTGGAAGTGGCCGATCCGTCTCATCTTCGTCTCGTTGTCATCCTAACTCTCTAAGAGCTTGTTGTGGTTAAAGAGTAAAGGGAACAATATAAGTACATTATTCAGTTGTCTATTTATAATAAAGAAATTGTTGATGGGACAAAGCTTATGGGGGTAATTGGGGTACATATTGTTCTTACGTTTTGTGTCAAATTTTGAAATGTCGGCCAGGAACTTGGTTTGTATACCATTTATAGTGTCCGACGTTGGACTGCAACTTGTGGAATATGGTAAACTACTTTATAGACTAAAGAAGTGGTACTGGATAATTCTGGATAATTTTGTAAATAAGAATAATAATTTAAATAAATTATTTTACTTCTTTTTGTTGTTAATCGTGTCAAAAATTATATAATTTAATTTATCAAACATGACAAAATGATAATTTCATATATAATGCAATAGTTTTTGGTACGAAAGAAATCCGTACAGTCACGAATACGAAAGAAAAGTTGATGTATTTCTTGTTCAGTTAAAATGGGGTCTTTTTCTTCCTAATTTTTTGAAAGAAAATAGTGATACACTTTTCAATTTTGCATTTACTTTATCGTATAAACTCTATCAAATAAAAATGTTTAGATTATGAAGAACAGTAATTAATTTATTGATGAATTTAATAGTGTAATTAATTAAATAAGTATTAATCCACTAAAAATTTTAAATTAACCAAAAAATTAAATACAACACAAACTCTAGAAAAATATTAAATTTTTATTATGTAATATAGATTTTTAATTTATAGAGTATTAATTTACAAAGGTTATACCATTATTCATTAAGACAACATGTCGCACCTGTCCAATCTGTATTGCCATATACGGTAGTAAATTTTATTTATTTATTTATTTTTGGTACGACAGAATTTCCCATAGGTATGAAAGAAAAGTTCTTGTATTTCTCAGTAGCAAATTAAATGATCAACAAATTTATTGACAATAAGTGATTAGTCAGTTTAATAGTGTATATGTAGTCACAAAGATATCCATTAAATGAGATGCTAATTACAAATGGTACCTTTAAATGCTTGGCTCAATGATCGTTTGATCAAATCAAATCTAGAACATATTCTAGTGAAACTTCAAGAACGCTTCAACAAGCTCGAAAATGGAGTCTCCAGAATCGAACGTGCACTCTGTTGTAATGGCAGTGGTTCTAATGAACTCTGCTTGTGCATTTAGCCCAAAACTTCATCTTGAATGACCATGGAATCAAAAACTCAAAACTTCATCCGAAACGGCTCATCTTCTTCCACCCCAACACTTACCCCCACCTTCCCTTACTTAACCCCAACCAAACGAACCAAAATCCACCCACATCCACCTTGCCGACGATCGCAATCCATCCACACACAGGTTGCAGCGACCGCCATAAGCGTCCCCCGCAAATTAGCAGCAAAAAATGAATCTTGCCAGAAACTTGCTTAGACGTCATAAAGAAAATCACTAAACTATTTTCAATCTATTATCTCTTCTTCTCCTCTTTGCTTGGACGTGATATAGAAAATTACCATTTAACCTTTTAAAATCAGCCAAATTATTATCAAAGTCAATTATTTGGTCAACTAACAGTTAAATTAACAGAAACCATCTATTTGAACTTCAGCTGCGGATGTTTTGAAAGGTTTGGTACTGTTGATAGCAAAAATGAAAGATTTGGTACCGTGTGACACAAATTAAAAGTTTGGGCAAAGTTTACCGCTGCTACAATTATCCCTTTAATATATAATACTAAACAATATAATACGAAAGTACGAGAGGTTGGGCAAAGCCAAACACCATAACTAAGAACCCCAAATCATATAGGTGATGGTTCTTGGGAGTGCAAAGTTTAGTACTTCACGAGGGAGAGACGACGTAGGGGTGTTAGGTGGATGTCTGGTCAAGGGTCAATGTATTCGCAAGTTTTTAGAGCCTGACTCGCCCCAACACAATGTGCGCTTTCTATATCATGTTATAATCTTCACAATTGAAGCTGTCTAGATATACTATCTTACTAAAAATATATATTCTGCTTTAATACAAAACGAGTTGTGATCGTTGACTTTTTACTTTACCATGAAATAAGATAATTACTTGAATAAGAACAATTGAATATCGTAACTGTAAATGAGTGGGAATATCACCAATTCATCGGCCATTAAAGTATTCAAATATTCGAGAGTAAACTTAGGAGTTCTTTAGAAGTGAAGTTTTTAATACAACGTAGAATTAAACAAAATCGACAAAACCAGTGGTCCAAAATTACTAACCACGTAAAAATTATGTGTTGTCCCAACAAGTGAATGTAAGATACACGAGATTTAAAATCTCCGTGTCTATTCTTTCATGCGATCACGAAATTTTTCATGCGTCTTGCTCTCATTTTCGAAAGGTACATCAATTTATTCCATCATATTGCACCACAATTTTTGCCCTTCATATTCATGTCAAACAAGCTCCCTGTTGCAAAGAAATCCTCACCACAAAAACTTCGAAGAAATATGGAAGACAAATCCTTTCAAAAGAATTTTTCTTTTATGCCCTCGACGACTGAATTAAATAATTAAAAAAATAGTGGGATCCAAAGTGGACCACAAACAATAAAATTGTCGCACTTGCAACCACCACATTAGTTGTTAAAACAATCATTATATGAACACCCCACCACCCACTACCACTTTTATTTTTTGTCTGAAACATTTAAAAATCGCAATCAATTATGTGATCATCATCAAATATGGTGTTTGAGATGTTGATTGAGTCCTTAATTCACGGTAGGCCAAATTATTTATAGAATTTTATATTATTCAATCTCATATTCTTTTTTGTTACTTAGTAAAGAAATCACAACGATTTAAATAGTTGAGACTCTAAATTATGACAAACAAGTATTCTTCTTGTCGTTTTTCTTGTTTTTTGGTTAATTAAAAATTAGGGATTGCAACTCTAAAGTCTTACGACCACATAATTTAAGGGCCCATTTAACAAGGTTTTTGAAAAGTCAAAAGTTATATCTAAGATTAAGAACTTACTTTTAAATTTTGTTTGGGTAATTTTTTGAAAGTTCTAAGTACGATTTGAAAAGTTTTAAAAAAAATGACTTAATGTAATATTTTCAACAAACCCTTCTACAATAAGCAAAGCAAACGTAGAAATTTTGCTATACAGGTCCTAGCTCAGTTTACTCGGTTAATTAACTAGAATATGATCATTTATATTCATTGTCTCTCTGCATAACACATGTTGTATGATTTTTTAAAGAGTAGTACTATTCATCACTATTGGTACTAAACATCAGTTTATGTGACAGTTACATAACATTAAATTATGGATTTTTTTAAATGCAAAGTCACATTATTCATTTATTGAACATATAATATGTATAGTCGCCAAAACGTGTGCCCTAACACTACTGGTATTAGATAGTATTATTTTTTTGGGGAAAAAAAATAGTACGAGGCTCTAAAGTTTATGCTTTGTATAATTCGATGTTAGTATCATAACACTTGCAAAACAATAGAGAGTTTAGGGAGGGAAAAGATTCCATCTAGTATAAGTTTCAATTCGGATTATGTTATTTTACCATACAAATGAATTGTTAGATCGATAAAATAAGTATATTTTTAGTAAAGCCTTTTTGTTAGATTATAAATAATGAATCTTACGTATTGTGTAGTTGTTACGTACTAATGATTAACCACCTTCAAAGAGTTCTACAACAAAGCGGTGCCTTCTAGTTTTCTCATTCTTCTTCCATGTCAATACTTGAATACAAGGTCGACTATGAGGACGTGAAGGTGGTGCGACTGTACAGGGCTCCATAATTATGGGGACACCAAATATAAAATTAGTTAAATTTATTTATATTTTTGTTAATTGAATTTTTTTTAGAAGAGTAATTTAAATATGAGCTTTTCAAATATTACACGTTGCTTTCAAACTTTACCCTTTTTTATGACTTGTAAAAAGAGAGATTCACATTTAAGAATTATATTTTTGTTAAGTTATAACTTTATATTCAATGGATTAATATAATAATTTTATCTTCCTTTTTTCTCTTTATATGTAACCTAACATGAATTATTTTATTATTGCTTATTTTGACATTAAATTAAAATTTTAATTGCAAATAAGTGTTTAGTTAGATCCACTACCGAGTATATTATGCCCCTATTTGGTACACATTATTTCAAAATACATTCTTTTAAAACTCACTTTCGATCAGACATTTTTCAATAAAATAATATTTTTCATCACATCAATAACTTTTTCTTACTATTTAATCACATATTTCTCATCGTATCACTATTTAAAATACATTATTTCATCAATAATATCCATCAAACACACTCTATACATATTGGAGCCGACAGGAAATCTCTGATAGATTTGCTACACCAGTTCAATATAATATAATACAGACTAGGGAAAAAAAAACCAACATTTTCTCTCCCCTAAATGCCATTACTTTAATCTAATTATAAGTTGTAACATATTCACGTCTCGCAAGAAAAGTTAACATTAAAGACAGGAAAAGTTGGTGGTTATCATCTGCTACCATACAGATCCTATCTTGCAATGAAAATCAGTTATGAATATGTCTTTTTATGTGTCTGTGTGCGAATGTATTTCTCTGCATCCCTATAGTTTGATAAATATTGGGAAAATTAGAGCAGTGCTTCATTATCTTTCAATATAGACGTCAACATTACGGTTTTGCCTTTAGCTGTAAGTCGCAGGCAATTTTTACGTTCATTTTGACGGTTTGAGTGACATAAATACCTATATTCACATATTTAAATTGGTTGAAACTCAAAACTTAACTTTTGAAGATTAAAGAGCCGTAACCACATAAATTAAAATGTTAAGTGTCCAATCCTAATTTTATTTTTTTTTACATATAAATATCAAACATCAAGCGAATCTTGGTATGTAAATTAAACCATTGGCTTTGTTAATTTAATGTAGATATATTTATAGGATATGTGTGAAAATATGTAACCATGAATAATTGTATTAGGATAAGATAACTTCAGCACAAACGTAATAGCTCAAAAGTATTGGTTAATTAGACTAGACGTGCGTAATTAAAGAGAGGCCACAAAGGTATGTTTGAATTTTATTATACTAGCAGTAAGCACGTACGTTGCACCTCTTATATGCGGAATGAATGATATGCGTTACATTTTTGAAGTTAATTGATAATGTTAAAGAAAAAATTAAAATTGTCAAAGAATATATATATTTCATGAAATTAAGTATATAATGTGAAAATGTTGAATAAATTGAAATGCAATGTTTTGTTTACTTATTTGTTTCTGCTAGACATTGGTTGGAACTCTATTTTCAACCATTACAGAGGCATTGACCGGCTTTTTGGTACAGATGGACGCGAAGAAAACTCAAATTAAGAGATGTACATTTGACGTTTAAAATTTTTACATTAAATAAACTAAAGGTGCATAAATGATTTTCAAAATAAAAAACTACTCACTTTATCTGTAACATGTTTTTTTACATTAAAAAGTAAAAACAAAAAACGTATCGTATCTAAACACATTTAAAAACAAAAAATTATGTAATAATCATACTCGTCATATTAATCCATAGCATTTATTTTAAATTAAAAACCAAAGTTACATTCAAAACAAATATAAAAGTGGAGAATCTTAAAACAAAAGTTTTCTTTTTCTTTTGAATGGGATTAATACAAATGGAGGAATAAAAATTATCTCCTTACATATATCGAGATAAAAATCTTTTTTTCTTTTCTTTATATATTTATATTTGTTTGGTCCCCATTATTTTCAAATACATTTTTCTCTCTTATTTTCAACCCACATTTTTTCATTAAAATAATATTACATGCAAACTTAAATTTTTTCTTATTTTTTAACTACACAATTTTTATCAATCTACTATTTCAAAATATATTTTTAGCCAAAAATGGAGCTCAAACGGGCTACTAATAAGTAACTAGATTACCATCAATTTTATACTTAAGGTCCGTTTGATTGCAAGAATTGAATTTGGGTGCAAATAAAATGAATTCCAGGGAAAGCAAATTCAAGGAAAATGAGGAAAGTCGTGTCACGTGAGGTGAAGTAGAAAAATCAATTGCCAAAACAATTTTGGCTATCAAAGAGCCAAAAAGATGGAAAATGGAAAATAATTTCCAATTTCCATGAAAAATTCTTCGTATCAAACATGGCCTTATAGAAAAATGAGCATGCAATAATAATAAAACACCCAATACTATATTAATTATTTTTTATAACACATAATATTTAATTTTATTAATACTTGAAAATCTAGTTTTAGGAAAAAATGTGTAATTGAGATTTGAAGCTTGTATTTAGTGGGGTGGATACAAATATGGAAAGGGTAAGTAATTCCTAATTATTAGGAGTAATTATTAAGGTTTTTAAGACCGATGGATAATTTCTCCCATGTTCGATTATTTCCTTCCTAACTATTGATCACATTTAAGCAATTTTTTCTTTTTAATTTATTGTCATTTGTAATAAAATAGTTATATTGTCTATTATATTAATTAAACATGCAAATTATGATTTTTGAAAGAAAATGTTGACAATGTTATATAAGGACAAAATGGTAAATAGAACGTTTCTCGTCAATCACATTTTATTTTTACATATATTGTAATTATAATATAATTATATAAGTAACGTTGATTTTAAGTGAAGCTCACGTATATAAATAATAATAAATAATAATAATAATAATAATAATATGTGTGTGCGCGCGCGCATATCATGTACATATGAATATTATAATATATTAAAGGTGACATTAATGATAGATTAATTACTATTTAACTTCATCTAATCTCCTTTCAAATAAAGAGTTCATTTTACATATTGGAGTACTAATAATTTTATATTAATTAAATTAAGTTTAATCACTTAAAATCAAAGCTCATCTACATATATAATTATATTAAAATTATAATAAATATTATTTTATATTGTAATTAATCTACCATTATATTCATGCAACCTTGAATATATTAATTATATAATTATAATAAAATTACATTTATTTATGTGAGCTTCGATTTTAAGTGGTAAACTTAATTTAAATAACGTAATTTAAGTAATTAAACTTAATTTGATTAACGTAAAATTCTAAATACTCCAATATAAAATAATGAGCATTACACTTAAATAGATATTAAATAAAGTTAAATTATATTAAATGGTACTATATTAAATATATAAGAATATAATTGACATCTAGCTAAATATATAAGGGTAAAATTGGTATTCAAAACTTTATCTTCAATCCACACTTTTAGCCCCTGTTTGACACCCGTTTTGGAAGAAAAATAATTTTTGGAATAGTGATTGATGGAAGATTGTGTGGTTAAAAAGTAAAGAAAATTTTTGGGTTTATGTGTAGAATGTATGGTTGAAATGAAGAAAGAGAAATAGAATAAGAAATTAATGAGTTTCAAACAGGGGCTTAATATATTTTAGATAAAGAGATTATAGTTTTAGAAGTAATGAGTCATACGAAATATATAAATAATATGTGTGGTTTGATATTCCTGTACTTTTAAGAAAATTATCTTTTGTTTAAAAAAAAACTAAATTGTTGAAAGATTCAGTTAAGCATATGGCAAACTTTTGTGATTGCTTTAAAATCAGCATTTTAGTATTGGGAAATAATACTTGTACACTTTAAGGTATATATAAGAATTTACACCCCTTACATGAAGGGGGATTCACGTATAATTATACGCGTGTCTCCCTCCATGTGAAGGGGGTGTAAACCTTCATGTACACCGTTATGTGCATGTTGCATCACTTAGAATTTCTTAAACAAAAGTAATTTATTGTTGTTCCCGTATATAATTACTAAACTAGACATTGATTAAAATGAGATAATTTTGTATTATTATTATTATTATTATTATTATTATTATTATTATTATAAAAATATTACTCAATATTTTTCTGAGACTATATATTCACTATGGTTATTTTAAAATGAAAAAAATAAGTATTAAATAATATATATAAAATAAAAAAATAAAGAATACTTCATGTAGTAGAAAAGGAATTAATTTGATTAACTGAAGTTAAAATTAATATTTTAATTATAAAATTAAACATTGTAAAAGCAAAAACTGAAATTCCTTTTGATGTTCCTCAGAATCTGCTGCCAGAGAGTTTAGGTTCTTTTATAATCAGTTTTCTATAATTTAGCAAACACCTAAAATAATTTCTAATTGTTTAAAAATCAGAAGTTGACCTCTAAATTAGTTTCAAACTTTGATTGAAAATATTAAGTTACTAATAAGGAAATCCAAATACACACACAGAATTTTATGATGTGATGTGATGGAAAATATCTGGTCAAAAAATAAGGAAAATTTTTGAATTTATGTGTAATATTTTTTTATTAAAAAAATATGATTGAAAATGAGTTTTGAAAGAATGTAGATCAAACGGTGCCTTATTTATTTAAATTTTATCTTTCCTTACACGTGCAGACTTTTGCCTTCTTCTACAATCAGAAGCTGAATTTATTTTTTTATGCACGTGTACAATTCTCATAATGTGTGAGATGACGAGCTAAAGTTGAACTATAGTCATTTAGTGGCCATCATTTTCATTATTTATAAATTCACTTCACCCAACATGTTAATGCTTAAGGCCACGTTTGTTTTGAATTAAAATCAGATTTTAATTTAAGTCAAAATCAAACAATCAATATTAATAACATCTTTTACGGGTTCCACGACTTTTCAAGCACATATTCAAAAACTTCTATTACAATCTACTATAAATCTAATTTTAATCCCCACCAAACACTCACTAAAGAATAGTACTATCAAAAGAATTTCTGAAGTCTCACATGAATTACTGTTAATTCGCTTGAGCATCAGGGCGGACTTACTGCTTTGCAATATTGGCTGTAGCTCACTGTGAAGCTGGGCAAAATAATAAATAAATTATTTTATCTTTTGTTTCATCAAATTAGTTCCATTTTTATTTTAATTTTTTATAAAATTGGCTCAGAAAAATCGTGCCCACATTTTATTTTATTTTTTTAATTTTATCCACGATTAATTCATGCTTTTTTTCCTTTGAAAAACATTTGTCAACAAAATAATTAAAAAGTGGCCAGTGCTTAGCACTAATGTTATATATACTTCCTTTTCATATGTGTGAACATGCAATCTTTTAATTGAAAAATGTAGTTTTCATTCATTTCTTCCTCCCCCTACTGGTCTGATCTTCTTCTATCTGTTCTTTTATCTTTATCCTTCAATATTTTAGTCCATGGAGTATGCATTTTCTTGGTGGTTCCAGTCATTTCATGACTCCTGGATCCTAATCTTCTTATTTTTAATCATGATTATCATTTTAGCCCTTATCATCTTGAAGAAAAGGGTTTATTGCAACTGCGAGATTTGTCAAACTTACATTAATTCAAGTTGGAAAATCCAATTTGATAATCTCTGTGATTGGTACACTCATTTGCTTCAAAAATCTCCCACTCGTACAATTCATATTCACGTACTAGGTAATACTATAACAGCAAATCCCGACAACGTTGAATATATGCTAAAAACCAGGTTTGACAATTTCCCAAAAGGCAAGCCTTTCTCTGCAATCTTGGCTGATTTCTTGGGCAGGGGCATATTCAACGTTGATGGTGACTTGTGGAGGTTTCAAAGAAAAATGACCAATCTTGAACTCGCTCGTGTGTCAGTACAAAAACACGCTTTTGAAGTTGTTCGTCATGAGATTGATCAACGGCTGTTACCTCTTTTAGCATCTGTCGCAGGTAAAGAAGATGAGATCTTGGATATGCAAGATGTTTTTAAAAGATTTTCGTTTGATAGTATTTGCAGAGTTTCATTTGGTTTGGACCCAAAATGTCTTGATCTGTCCCTCCCTATAACAAAATTTGCCGCCGCTTTCGACCTAGCATCAAAACTGTCAGCCGAAAGAGCCATGACTGCGTCGCCACATCTTTGGAAGATGAAGAGATTGTTTAATATTGGAAGCGAGAGAAAACTCCAGCAGGCAATCAAGATAATCAATATGTTAGCACAGGAAGTCATTAGGCAAAGGCGAAAATTCGGGTTTTCCGAGGAGAAAGATCTTCTGTCAAGATTTATGGGTACCGTTAGTGATGAAAAGTACCTTAGGGATGTTGTGATTAGTTTCCTCTTGGCTGGCCGTGACACAGTGGCGTCTGCCTTGACGAGTTTTTTCTGGTTGATGGCAAAGCACCCCAAGGTGGAGGCCGCTATTCTGGTCGAGGCTGATCGAGTAATTGGCCAAAACAAAGAACTCACAAGCTACAAAAAACTCAAAGAACTTCACTATTTGCATGCTGCAGTGTATGAGAGCATGAGATTGTATCCACCAATCCAATTTGATTCAAAATTCTGTTTAGAAGATGATCTTTTGCCTGACGGTACTTCTGTGAAAAAGGGCACTAGGGTTACTTACCATCCCTATGCAATGGGCAGAATGGAAGAGATTTGGGGGTCGGATTCCATGGAATTCAAGCCAGAAAGATGGTTGAAGAACGACGGCCTTTTCTTTCAAGAAAACCCTTTTAAGTACCCAGTTTTTCAAGCTGGAGTTAGGGTATGTTTAGGTAAAGAAATGGCACTTGTGGAGCTCAAAAGTGTTGCACTTTCATTGCTGAGGAGATTTCGTATCGAGCTAGCCCAACAGCAGCCCACTCCCCGTTTCTCTCCGGGCCTCACCGCCACTTTTCGGGGTGGTGTGCCAGTCTTGGTCCGACCACGTAGAGCGCCATCCTAGTACACTTCAAGAATTACACATAGAGCATGTTCAGCACACGTTACTACACAGCCGAACAGTATATAGTAATTCTTCAATTTATACTATCTAGTCATTTAAGCATGCCCATATTGTACAAACCTTAAATTAAGGTGATCCACGAGTAGGAAAACCCATGATTTCTACATCAAGATGCCTAATCCGGATGTATTATAACCGGTATTTGTAAATTTTAGTGCTGTTTTTTCGTGCAAAGATTGGTTGGCGGTTGGCCACTTTACTACCAACTAAAGTCTATGGCTCAAATGTTTTTGATGGATGATATGGCGGGTTTTCACTTTTGAGGTCAAATGTCCTTGTCCTCTCTAGATTCTTTAAATCTGGCCGTGCGTATGAAATGAATAATGCTGGTTAACCAGGGCCGACGTGCCGGGGGTTAGTGCAGCGGAATTGATATGAAATTTTAAAGAACCATGCCCTAGTGTCAAAATAATTGACATAACGGTTGACATAATATCACATGTCACTTTATTATTGAATTGTTTAAAACACAGTCATCTTTTCCATCAAATCACCTCCTGTCATCTAAGATTTTGGCACTGCTTCTGAAATTATTCTTGTGTCAAAGTGGTAACCCAATTGTAAATGTGCATTAAATTGTTTCAACCACAGTGCGGCCATGATTCCAAGCAAATGATTCGTGGTTCAACTGCGCCATTATGAAGCTAATTCGGTGGCATATTATGAAGCTAATTCGATTCGATGTAAATAGGTGCTAAATATCTGAATAAAAAGTGTGGCAATACCATTACAAAATCTGAGTATAATACGCATATTAGTTCTTATAAAAGTAAAAATTTTCACAAAAATGGACTTTCAATTTATAGTGAATTAATTGAAAATTGACTTTTCTGATACAAAACAAATAAAAGAATTTATTTCAATTTATGATATGTCGAGAAAATTTACAAAAATGAATCTTAGCTTTACACACACACACACAAATGTATACACAAAATTAAGAGAAATGCTAGATGTACACAAGGGTTTGCATTATGGGTGACAGTCCTCTCACAAGATGGTGGGGTCCGCAATTTTAAAAATCATAGTCCTCACCCCCTTTTTGAGAAGACTGTGAAACTTAGTGTACACCATTATTCCAAAACTAATGCATATACTTAGAAAAGCTTACCATCACGTTTGACAATTTTGATTCTGTAGACTCTTCCATCAAGTTTGGCAATCAGTTTCCATGATGAATTCTTACCGGTGTTTGACAACTACAGATTCACAATAAAAGAAAAGAAAGAAGCAGAATAAACTAGGTTTATGTTTGTGGTGTGATTATAATGTGGTGAGAATAATTAAAAGTGTATTAACCCTACTTATGTAATTTTACTTCATGCTATTCAAGTAAATAAGTAAAAATATATAATTTGTAGTGCATCTAATAAATTATGTGGTGGTAATATTATTACCCATATATTAATCCTTCGGTGGCTTTGAATTTTGGTCCAATTATGCCTTTTATTAATCCAACTAAAGCATAATATAACCTATATATATAGAGAGTCTTTACTCTAACCGTACAGTGTGTGTGATTTGTGTGTTTGGAAGGAGAAAAACGCGTGGCCTTAGTAGAGAGGAAAATCGTCTGCCTTTGTGTTAGAAAATCGATTGTTAAATATGTGTTATTGCTCCCCACTTGTGCCATCTTTTCATGTTTTTCTTCTTACCTTTGTGGCTACAAATCAATAATAATTTTATCCTTTGTGGGTGAGATTGAGGAGCAACCGAAGTGAATATATTGGTTGTGAGTTGGAGTTCGGATTTGTTGTTTAGTAGAGGAGGGTAATATGAAATTGAGTCCGAAAATCGTCGATTTGACGATCCTTGGAGCAAGCTTCCGCGACATGTTGCTATACCTTAATTTTTAACAAATTATTTAATTCTTAATTTGTAATAAGGTTAAATTAATTAGCCGAGGCGGCATTTTATGAATTGGTCAGTCCTGGTTTCTTTTGGGGTGCACTATAAATTCAAAATTTCCAAGTATTTTTGTCTTTATTATTCTTAATTTTGGTTGATGGTCTGTATATAGATTCTTG
>CAIGRK010103590.1:0-10028 GCA_903798315.1 Fraxinus greggii
TATAAATAAACCGATGTTACTGAAATGCAATTGTTATCGCAAAAAATATTGGGATAATAAAAATTTTCGAACAAAGTTAATTATATATAAATTTACCCGAAGATCTAACCCAGAGGATTTACGTTAAATTTTATGCATTGAATATGTAAACATTATGAAGAAGACGTGTACATAAAACTCGAGCCTCGCGGAACCCCTTCGATAGGGCTGCGGACAGTTTTCGAGGGTTGAAAGGCTACATCTTGTACCGATGATTCGGAGGAGGAATGTGGAATTCCTGCCCCGATTGTCTACTTATTAAAATAATAATTTTGTTTACAAATCAGCTTAACCTACTTCTTTTAACCCAAGATTGAACCGATTATTCAAATTCAATAGATCAATTCCAAAAATACCGTAGAATTTACTTCAAAAGAGTAAAAATAAAGGAAAAAAAAAATACATATGGTGCAGTAAACGAGAGGGGATTGCCATGCCCCGCCTTAAGCAGGGATCAAGGGCAAGGATGGGCAAAGAAAATTTTCGACCACGCCTCGTTACCCTAGCTGAAAACATTTGTAACAAGTGAGCTTGGATGACATTAACTTTGCTCTTGACTGCATGCCTAGGCTTGGATTGGACTACAAATAGTCTATTATTCTCCGAATAACATCCGATTCTCTACCAATTTAAGTCAAAGCACTTAAGAAAATACAATAACATGCCTAAAGTTTATCGGGATATTACATTAGTCGTCCCGTGTAAGGTGTTATTTTTCTCCAAGGCATGTTTAGAATCTCGTTGTTAAGGTATCAAAGAAAGCTGCAGTCCAAGCTTAGCCTTCATTTTTTGCAGTTTATTTTCGACTTAGAAAGGTGGGGCTGAACATGACCCGATTCAGTGTGGTTCTCCTTAGAATCGAATCGAACCCGAATTTTCGGGTATTTAGCAAATGGAACCGTCGGGTCCAAATTTAATTATGGAACCATTCGGGTTCGGTTCGGTTCATTTCGGTTCCATTCGGTTCTCGGGTTCCATGCAATAATTAATTTTTTTGACATTTAAAACAATGCTACATTAATTCAACTAATGACACGTTCAATTTTAGCTATTACAAAATAACGTAGTCCAATATCATGATATCTTTTGCGCCTCTTTTTGTTGAGTTTTTCATATATTTGACAGTTAAAAACACAGTAAGAGAGATAGTGAGCTCACAATAATAAAGAGAGACTTCTAATTCGATTTCTCTAGACAGAAATAACACTACGGTATAATAAGAGATTTGGGTAAAATTTATTTTAATTTGATTAATCGGAATTGGGCTAGAAATTAGAAATAAGAAAATCATATTGTAGGTTTGAGTTAAATTAATTAGTTGGCAAATTTATTCTTTTAAAAATAATTTAACTTATTTAAGATAAAAAAAAATTAGGGATATTCTATTTTTATTTGGTTTTTCGATTCTTGATCTAGAACCGAGAACTGAACCGTATCCTTCGATTCTCAATTCAGATACATGTTAAAAAATTTAACTTAAGAAGGACACCTCGATTCAATTCGATTCGGGTCTGGTTCGGTCGGTTTAGCTCTGGAGTTTTATCCAGCCCTTTAGAAAGAAGTCCAATTCAGTAATAGTTCGTTCAATTACCTGCTCAGCCTATTTGGACTCTATTAAAATGAGATTTTAGGAAAAAATCTATTTTGAAATAATGATTTTTCGGAGGATGAATGATTAAAAAAGAAAAAAGAAATATTTTAAATTTATGTGTAACATTATTTTATGAAAAAATGTATGATTAAAAATGAATTTTATAAAAATACATTTTTGAGCTCAAAAAGGGGCACAATGTCAAAATTAAGTGTGTATATATTAGCCTATATGTCTGCCTTAAGTTTGACAAATACAAATGTTCAAAAATTCAAACTTCAAGTGGGTTGACAGTTGCTGCCGAGAATTTTTCTTAAAAAAAATTCCACAAATTTGGGCAGAATTTTGCATGAATCAATGGAGACACTGATGAGAGTCTAGCATAAATTGTTCACAATCGTGCAAAACAACGAATAAATTTCTTTCTTATGGTTAAAATGTCAAAGGATAGAAAAACATGGGACACATGTTCAAAGCCAATCTCTTCAATTAACTTGTCTTACAATACATCTATTAATTTGTCAATATACATCCAAAATTTTCAATTGGAAATGATGAAGAGATTACAACTAATAAGTATAAATACCCAGTTTCCCTACATAAAACTCCCCATTATTGCTTATAAATCTGTTTTATTGTACAAAATGAGACATTTCAATTGCATTGTGCTAGTAGTAGCAGTCATTCTTTTATGTGTCCGACCGGGTAATAGTCGATTATTGACTGATCAAGAGAAGGGATTAAAGAAAAGAGGCATTGTTCTACAAGTACTCCAGACGCATCGACTTGTCCCTCCTTCTGGACCATCAGGATGCACCACCATCCCTGGAAGTGGTGGCTCTGGTTGTCCCATCAAGGAAATGCACTTTGCTGGTGGTGGTGGTGCGCAGCCTGGAGCTGCCACCTATTCGCACCCGATGAATGTATTTGGTGTGGATAGTACTAATGAAAAATGAAGTTCACTTGCACACAATTTTTTTTTCTATCACTTTTATTTTTCCTTATATTTTTTTAGTGTGTGGGATTTTACACTTGATTATCATCTTAAATAATATCCACTTGTCAAGCTTAGATGACATGGTCGATACATTGTAATGAAAGTAAAGGCTATTGCAAAGTTTGATTCATTTTATACTTATTTGTATTCATTTATTGTGTTATTCAAATGATAATAAAGAGGGTTTCACGGCGAGAAGAAAGAGATTTGGCTTTCGGCGCCACCAACCACAAGTATTGATAGCTAAATCACTTTTAGAAGCCGATACTTCATTTTTAGCATGTTCGACTAAGCTTAAAAATGGTAAATTACTTTCGAGTAAGCTTTTATCTACAAAAATGTTTGGGTAATTTACTTTTTCTTACTTTTAATTTTGCCGGTAACGGTTATCTTATTTTATATTAATTTACTCATTTCTAACTTTGATCAAGAAAAGAATTATTTATTTTAAATTTTCTTATTTATTTATTATTAAACTTTTTTAAGCTTAGCCAAACATGCCAAAGCCAAGAGAACTCCTATTCCATGCAAAGCTTCTATCACAAGAAAGAAGAGAGGCAAAGGGAGGGAAAAAAAGGCAGTATATTTCTCTATGGAAGAATTTACAAACGATTAAGTTTACATGTAAAAAGAAATGAATTGTGAAGAAGTGAATGATACGTATAAATTTATACAGTAATTCAATATTACATCAATTACATATGCTGATCAACTAGATATTTCATGGTTCTTGTCCAAAGTAACAAATAAAAAATTGAATAAATGTGATAAGCACAAAATTTTGTTGAAAAAAGACGAAATACAGTACTTTATAATAGCATGTTTCAATTTTGTTTCATTTCTTATTTTAATTCTTGAAAAAGATGAAGCTAGACTCAAGAAGTTGAATCATCCTTGGCACGATGAGCAGCACCACTACCGGAAAAGTGCTTTGCGTTCAACGAGCACTTGCCGGTGCTCGAGCCGGGAGGCCCGGGAATGTAAGTGCAAGGAGAACCACCAGACGGTGGCACTGGACCCCTAGGAAGAGAAGCCAATAATGGAACTTGTTCCCCAAGCCATTTCTCCATGCCCAAAGTTCTTACAGCATTTCCTTCTTGAAAAGATAGTGAAACCAAAAAAGTGCAGAAAATGAGAAAATGAGTAGTTTCAATAGAACCCATCTTTGAATGCAGAATAAAAATTGTACTTTTCTGTAAGTTAAGTATAAGCAGAAAAGGGTTAGTATTTGAATGATCGAACTCTAAAAGTTGGTGAATATTTATAGGAAGCTCAAAGTTTGTTTTTCACATAGAAATTATTATTTTTACTTTGACTTGACCTATATATTTTTCAAAAACCTGACCCGACCGTAGTGTAAGTTTGAAAGTATGCATTCTCCATTCAATATCAAAGGCACGAAATTTTTGAATACTCCAATATCAATAATATAAAACAGCCTAATTTTTGAATAATGAATACATTTTCTATATTTTTATCTTTGTATAGAGAATAAATTTGTGTGATATAACTGGAGATATTACGTCAGCTAGAATTGACTAAAATTTTAACACTAAATTGTTTCCATCATTTTGTTGCATTGTAATGATTAGAACTGTAGAACTTTCGTTTATAATATTTGTAATGATAATAATATTTATGTTTGAACTTGATATTTTGGATTACTATTAATGATTTAACTTGTTTGATATATGTTATTTTTTGTTTGCTAAACCGCAATTTTAAATCGAATCAAATCGAAAAAGGTGAGCTAATTTGGTTAGGTTTGGAAAATTTTGAAGCAGTTTAATTTTAAAAAGTTTTTACAAACCGTCAAAATCGAATCCTGTTCGCTCCTAGTGAAAAGAAAGTATTAAACAATTTTTTCCCTTTTTTTTTTGACAGCAGTCCCTCTTTCTATTTTTTTTAGTTATTTTAATTAAAAATATAGGTATGATCCTTGCTTTGATTCTTATTCTTATTTTATATTATTAATTTTAAGTCTCTTTTAAAATTATAAAATAAATAAATGGGAATACGAGGGAAATTAGGATATGTTAATCCTATATAGCCCCACCTCATATCCCAAAAATCTCCAATGACACAGGAAAATGGGAAGAGCTGGTCTGTTCCATTGTTATCCCTAAATGATTAAAATGGATGGACTCGATGATCAATGACTAGCACTGCATCAAAACACACAAGTAATTGGGACATTATTGCCAAAAAACAAAAAAAAATAAAAATGAACGACATTGCAACTGAGACCATAGATTGGACACAAAATAGTAAGTCAGCTTATTCAAAGGTTTGCTCGGTTCACTTGAAAAAATAAAAATAGGCTTTTGCCCTGTTCAAGATAGAGACTTTTAGAGGTGTTACAATTGAAAATTTAAAAAAGAATCCTAAAAGTCTTGTCATGTTCCATTTCATATTGTCCGCTTTAATTTCTTTCATGTCTTTATTTAACCAAAGGCATTCTTCATTAAGGTTTAGCCAAGTAATATGAGATGATTTATATTTAATTTATGTGTAAATTATATACATCGAGACACTGGTGTAATAAAAGGAATGACAATTTGATCTTTAACACTAGTCGCAAACAAAGACATATCTTTTATTTAAATTACTTTCCAAGATTGCATCAATCACTTGAACCACATCCTCAATAAAATAAAATTGAATAACGTTGAACTATGACACTTAGCATACATGGCCACTTACATAGTGCATCAATAACTATAGCTAGATAAATTAAAATTAAATAACACAATAACACCATTTAGACATCGAACTCAGGCACGCCACACATAACACACACAACCTCCTATATATTGGGATACTAACCAATAAAAGGAATATCAGTAACAATTTTAGCGTCATCAACAAGAACCACCCCCTGTCATTATGGAAATCATCAAAAATGCTAGGTTCTTCTACTCGATCAATGACTTTAGTGAAGACATTAGGATTCTCTATTTCAATGATCGTTGTCGCTATCAATACAATAACACCTAAGAGTTCCGGCCATGAGCTCTTACCTACATAAGCAATAAAATAAAACTTGTAGAAGCATTTCACACTACATCAAGAGCATGTACAATACATTTAATTGACTTGACTTTAATCGGTTAAAGAAAAAATAAACACGTGAAAAAAAATACTCATTATCATATTCAATCTCGAGTACCGAATTACATATTATAAATGCACTATAGTTAGCTCGAATGAATTTAATATTTGCATCGAGGGTAGTAAGTAGATACCTAAGATTTCGACTGACATGCTTAGTGTAATGCTCTTTTCTTGCAATTTGATGTCTTTAAGGTTGATGTTTATTTACCTGCAAATGCAAAATGGGTATTTCTAGGCAACTTTTTGGTTGCTTCTTGAATTTCTGTAATAGATGAACACATTTGATTAACGAAACAATTGTGATCTAATTATTTTATTTGCACGATTTAGTTAAGAATTAATTAATTAATTATTCTTTACAATGGGTTGACAAGTAAATAATTGATCATGATTTGCTCTACAATAGTTATCAAATCTGGGGCACGTTGTTGAGTAAGACAAATTTTGGAACGAAGCAAATGTTCAGATTTTACGTAAATAATTGAAGTAATCATTTTAAATAAGCAAATATTTACGGCCTTAAAATCAATAACGATATTTTATTATGCAAAACCAGTATTTAGAGCGTCTTTAATGCATTATTATGTAATTATCATCTAGGTTGTCTTCCAAAATTTCTGCTTAAGGTCCCGCGTAGGCATGCCTAGGGGCATGGAGAAAATGTCCCTTCTAACTCAAGGGCGGTCATATTTATATTGATCGTCTAGGGCACGCCGAGGCGAAAAAGGCACAATCCAAACCCGGCAAACGAACATAGTTTTCTTTGCTCTTGAACGAAATATTAGGGTCCGTTTTATAGGCAAATATGAAAAATAATTTCAAATTCATGTTAGTTGAAAAATAAAAACTCATAAGATCCATAGGAATTCATTTTCCAGAATACAAAGAAAATACAGTTTAAAATGGTTGTATCTTGGAATTCGATTTTCATTTCTACATTGAAATCAAATGGCCCAAGTAGAATTCGTTTTCCTCGAATATAACATTTTCTATGGAACTGTGTGCAATCAAACATGGTCTTATTGATTTACTTATGATTTTGAGAATCTAATTTTTAATAGAAACTTCAAAAATATGTATAAAGTTCACAAAAGTTTCATTGTATCTCACACACCAGTTTTAAATGATCAATCTCAAATTGATTTCCTGGAAGGGACAATCATTAACATTATATTTGTAAACCAACAGCATGAATGAAACGTGATAACATTCTATTTCATAACAAAAAATTTAAAAAAAAAAAAATTAGCAAATAGTAAAGATGATCCCATTAAAAGGCGTATATTTTTGGATAATATTAGACATAACAAATTACAAAACTCTAAAAGAAATACAATTAAATGAAATATTTAAAAATATGATATCTCAATAAATAACATTATGGAAAGTGATATCTAAAATAAAGTTGTAGACAATTTTCTTGTACATAATGTAGCACTTAAAATTATAAATGATAGGGAGGATGTTGAAGAAAATCTATTTTAAAATACCAACGTAAAAGTGATTGGCTAAAAAAAGGATGCAATCCTTAAAGAAAAATGAAATTGTAACATAATACACGACTCTTGACATAATGAATTTCGCAAAGAAACGTGTAGGCATATAGAGTTTCCCATGTTGGATGCAATCATAAATTTAAATCTTGGTAATAGGCAATGCATAAAATTCAATGTGCATCTAATAATGTGATTCATTTGATATGGCTATGTGTGTGTGATTTAATACGCCTAAAGCAGGTAGTTCAACAAATATTATTGTGATAAGGAGTAAATATGCATTGTGTTATTTTTTTACCTTTTTGTCTACAAAGGTTTTGTCCAATTGCACTTTTCTGATAAGTGTTTTTAATAATGCAACTTTTGCAGAGTATTCAAANAAATTCAATGTGCGTCTAATAATGCGATTCATATGATATGGCTGTGTGTGTGATTTAATACGCCTAAAGCAGGTAGTTCAACAAATATTATTGTGATAAGGAGTAAATATGCATTGTGCTATTTTTTTACCTTTTTGTCTACAAAGGTTTTGTCCAATTGCACTTTTCTGATAAGTGTTTTTAATAATGCAACTTTTGCAGAGTATTCAAATGAATAATGTCCATTTTTCTTTATTAAGTTTTGGCAAGCTATATTTGTTGTGAAATGAATGTCCATGATATATACACAAGACTTTGATTTTTAAAATAATATTTTTTATATGTTGTAAATTATGTACGAGCCCCAAAGAAAGGTAAGGTCTGTTTTTTTTATGGAATCATCATATTACTACAATCAAACAAAAAAAAAATGATAAATATCTTATATAAAGATGATATTGCTTGAATAATATAACAAGACAACATTAAATATGCTTCACCATAAGTTTGAGATTGAAGACATTTGAGTAAAGACATGATAATTCGATACACGGATTTTCGTTAATTGAAATCACGGAAGTGGTCTTCTTCACTTGCTCAAGTTTTCATATTAGGTTTTCTTGTCAAGGTTGTAACGAGACGATATTTTATTACTTTAATTTTTTAAAAATTAATGATACACGTTTTTCCTTCTTTTGACATTTTTGTCCCACTTATTTTCGTAAAAACTAGATTTTTAACAAGACAATTATTTGAAAAAGTCATCAAAGGGGGAGAGTTGTAAAGTTATGTGATAATTATTTAGTCTCATAAAAAAAGTTATTACATCTTACTCACTCTAAAAGAATGTATTCTATTCATATTTAAAGCACATTGAAACCCATAGAGATTATTGTTATAACGAAATATATATACACTTGAATTTTGACTATTATTCTTTCCTTTCCTCTTAATTTTATAACAATTTTGTTGGGTTTTTGATACCCAATAAATTCGGGCGATGATGTTAAATTGATTTTATTGAATTATACTTCATAAACATCGGTCAATGAATGAAGTGAAGTATCGACACCACAATTGAAGCGACCGATCCTACAACCTTTTTGGGTCATTTGTAGTAGCCTAATTTAGTTAGTGTTGCTCATTGCCCGACCCATTACCTTGGAAGGCTTTTAGTTTGATGACCCACTTATTATTCTACCTATTGGGCCTCTACTATTCCTTGACCTAAAGTCCACCATTATGACACATATATGTATCCCGTTTTATTGTGTTTGGTGGTGGTGAGAGTGAAAATTTTAGCAGCCACTTTGAGAAGAGAAAAATCGATTCATTACCTTTGGCTGTGTGCTTTGGCTTTGCGTCTCGTTTCTGTGAGATTCGTTTTTCTTCCGCCTTTTAGTTAGCCTTTGTGGTGACATAGGTTGAGTGATGAATCTAGTGAGCATGGTGGGTTTATGAGGTGAGATATGTGTTCTCGAGGTGTGAGCAACACGTAATGGGATAGAATAAGTGCGATGAGATCTTTTCTGTGGGGTCATTTATGTATTTGTTGCATATGTGTTGACCGTGTGTTTTGATTGTCTAGGTGTTAATTTGTTGTTCTGTGTGAACATGCTTTGAAAAGATCTATATGTTATCATATATAATATCTACATCGCATGTTTATTTGCTCTTGATTGATTGCTATGATTATTTGCTTCTATTTGGGTGTTATTGATCTTAGCCCCGGTGAGTATATGGAGCATGTATGGTATGTATTTCAGGTTAGAAACACGAGGTAAGGTCTTTGATACTAATTTTATTGGTTACCTTGATTGTGCAGTATAAACTGTGTGTTTTGTTTGCTNGTGTGAACATGCTTTGAAAAGATCTATATGTTATCATATATAATATCTACATCGCATGTTTATTTGCTCTTGATTGATTGCTATGATTATTTGCTTCTATTTGGGTGTTATTGATCTTAGCCCCGGTGAGTATATGGAGCATGTATGGTATGTATTTCAGGTTAGAAACACGAGGTAAGGTCTTTGATACTAATTTTATTGGTTACCTTGATTGTGCAGTATAAACTGTGTGTTTTGTTTGCTTGCAGATTTATTGGAAATTAAGGTGGAGATTTGTTGGGTTTTTGATACCCAATAAATTCGGGTGATGATGTTAAATCGATTTTATTGAATTATACATCATATGTCTCGGTCGATGAGTGAAGTGAAGTATTGACACCACAATTGAGGCGACCGATCCTATGACCTTTCTGGGCCATTTGAAAGCCTAATTTAGTTAGTGTCGCTCATGGTCCGACCCATTACATTGGAAGGCTTTTAGTTTGATGTCCCATTTATTGTTCTACCTATTGGGCCTCTACTATTCCTTGAACCAAAGCCCACTATTATGACTTATATATGTAGCCCATTTTATTGTGTTTG
>CAIGRK010103634.1:0-10503 GCA_903798315.1 Fraxinus greggii
TTGATTAATATTGCAACAAGTCACAATATTTAATTGCTCTAGATTCAGTTCACGTGAATTAATTACTCTAACAGACTTGTATGGAATCAATAATATAAATAATTGATGACGGAAAAAAACCTTTAACTGGGTAAAAAACTTCGGGATCAAGCCAATAATTTCCATTATAGACAATAAAAACTTACAGTATAATCCAACCTAAAAAATCAACTAGACTTGCTAATCTAATTCATGCAATCTCCAGGACATGCTGGAACATGCTTCACTCACACGTGCTCTCGATATTCTGGAATTATCTATTTCCAGTTAATCATCAAGAACACCTTGTTCTTGTACTTTTTCTGGGCTTTTGGTCCAGCTTCACTCAATTTTCAGCAACTTCTAAAGGCTATTGACAAAATACATGTTTGATTATATCTAGGAAGTGAGTATTTTGGATTATATAAATTTGATATTTTTTTTTCCAACTTGTGGTTGATTGATATCAAGAATCAAAGGGTTAATCTCAATGTCTAGATGTGTTCTGGGATCTTGTATTGGTTTTATGAGAATGTAAAATAATGATCAACCACCCACAAAAACGTACTAGGCATTGTATATTTATAATATGAGGCATTTGAATAGTAAAGAATAGATATAACTCTTGAAAATCGCGAATTAATTTTTTTTGAAAAATATCGTTGCTCGTGCGCTAAGCTAGTTACAGAAGAGTGAGAGTTGTGTCGCTCGAATGATATACGGATGACAATAACTCTGTTTTTTTCCGTTCGAGAATCGGGTAGGCGACAAGTTAGCATAAATCCGACAACTCTTTCTCCTTATTCCATACTTCAACCCAAAGGCTCATAATTCATCTATACACTCCCAAAAGACTCATTGACTTTTACAACTCTTTTATAACAATCCAATTATTTTATAATGATCATTTTGTCTAAAGAATTGCCAATACAACTAAAAACCTAATAATCTCCCACTCTGGCGTTCTATGACAAAACTATACAATATAAGTCAAGGAAGTAAAAAACAAACTAATCTACCCAATATCAACTCAAATTAATGTTTGTCTCTTGCATTTCTTATTAAACATATTTTCTGAAATCAACAACTCAAATATCAAGTATAAAAACATGTGATACAAGAAATATAACAATTGAGACAAACTATCATAAATATGCTAGCTAGATTAAAAAGTAATACTACTGAAACATTTATATTACAAAATATCAAAACTCAAAACAATTAAGTGTTTAATAAAGCAAAACTCTCATTACTATCATCTCCCCCTTACTGCAAACTCCCCAAAATTAAAATTAAATTAAATTACTTAAATAAAATTAAAATGTCATCATCTCTCCCCTTTTTGTCATAAATGACGAAATGAACTATAACAACAATATATAATAATTCAAATATGCAGTTGATAGCATGCACAAGCATAATCAATAATTAGCAAATTTTTCCACATACTCGGTTCAAGTTTAAATGGAGTAGTTGTATAGATGACTCACATGTGTAAAATCCAAACCTTACATTTGTGAGAAATGACATGCTAAACATCACTGTTAAATGAGTTTATTCCCCTAATAATGAAAGTCAAACCAATAATGCATATTAAGACATTTAAATAAAGCTCTTTTCATGTATATTATTTTTTCTCCCCCTTACATTGAGTATATATTTATTTTCGCACAATTTATATTTTTCTTTTTAAATTTTTCACTTCTTATGTGCAGATTCTTCTCCATTAATTGACTAAGATGACCTGTGTAATAAGTTTTAGGACGATGACTCCAAGTTAGCTGACCATAGGGCATCAGGTTATGAGAAAACCCTCGAACTTAATTGATCGAGTCAAATAGGCTTTGATAAAGTGTATAAGATAAAAAAAAATTTATTTAAGAAGATATACTAGAGTTTAGGTCTATTAAATTGAGGTCAATTCATATTCAATGTCACCTTGCCAACAGATGACAGTCATCACAAATCTCACACATGCAGTCAAGACTTACTCACAAGATCATAGTGTTTGATATGCAAATGGTATATGAAAAAACATATGTTAAGTACTCTACATAAACCTAAACAAAGTAATGAAAAATATACTACATCACATCAATTAAACTCATAATTGGTCACAACACACATGTTCAAGTAAATTATATAGCATGCTATAGTGAAAAAAAATTCCTTTTTTTATTTTTCAATTTTTTATTATTATTTTTAAAAAATCAAACTACCTAAAAAACAAAAACAAACAAAAAAATGAGATGTATGCAATAATAAATGAATCACAATTAATAAGTATAAGCGTGCATTAAAAGTACCTAATCAATTAGGTATACAAACGCTCTTATCTTTAAGAGCGTCGTGATCAATTTCAAAAATTTCAGATCACTTTTTTCAACACAAACTTGTCTAGTGGAAGACTTATTCCGGGTCAATTGCATCATTAACTTGGTCAAGTGACTCACTTGATTAGTGAAGAAGTCAATTCGACCATCAAAATCCTGATTTCCAACTCTAGTGAAATTTTGGTTTCCATTTCTATTCCAGAATTTATGACACTTACGCATTATATATCCTAACTCACCACAATTGAAAAAATAGGGATAAATCTAGGTTCAAATTTATGTGATCGCTGATATCTATTCCTAAATTGGTAGGTCCTACGCTGTCTAGTATGCTTTTGTCCTATGATACCCTTGTTCTTGAGTTTAGGATTAGAAACATACATAGGCCGGTTGGTGGCAGGGATAACAACGGTTTTGGAAGTACTAGCCATATTATGATCAGTCTGCTTATATTCTAGACCTCCCCTATTCCCAGTTGGCTTGTTCAAACCCAAAAGATTATCTCGTTTCTGAGATCCATTAAAGAAAGCAAGTCGTTGAGATTTGGAATATTCAAGTTTGCTAAGAAGGTTCCTAACTTGAATTTCTAATTTATCATTCTCAATTGTCAGCTCACTAACTTTTCTAGAAGACTTCTCAAGTTCACCTATAAGATCTTTAATCGTAGACTCTAGGGATTGATTCACAATATCTAATTTATTGAGGCACAAAGTAGACTCTTGAATGTCAGCTACACGTTTTTCCTTAAAGAGCTCAAGTGCATTGACCTTCTTAAGCACGACTTTATTCACATTCTTAATCTTAAAATTCTACTCAAATAATTTTTGATAAGCCTCACGAATCTCATTTTTATCTTTAGAATCTTCCTCACATTGCTCACCATTATCTACTTCCTCAACCTTCTCAATGTCCTTATTAGATTCACTTTTAATCCTAGCGATAAATGCCATAAACTTCCGACTCTCCTCATGAGTGGACATCTCACTTTGATTATCCGAGCTAGACTCATCATCAATAAGAGTTGCATTCATAACTTTACCTTGGTTTCTCTTACTTTTAGGGCACTCACATCTAGAGTGGCCAAAACATTGACACTTATGACATCTCATAGATTTAGATATCTTTTTTAGACTCATTAGAATCGCATTTATGTCTCTCTTTAGTCTTCTTCTTTTTTCTAAACATTTTTAATTTTTTTAACAAAGTAGTCTATTTCCTCATCATTAAGTGATTCCAAATCAAAAGAATCATGATAATCATCCATACAGAGTTCAAGGCTAAAAACTTATATTTCTTAAGGTTAACTAATATTAGTTCATAAGTTTGGAAAGATCCAACCAATTCTTCAATCTTAACAACATTTAGATCCTTTCTATCTTCGATAGCCGAAAACTTAGGTCTAAATCTCTCATGTTAGGATCTCAATATTTTTTTCACAATCTTAGGCTCAGGAATTCTCTCACCTAGGTTAAAGCTAGAATTATCTATTTCATTCAAGCTCACATAGAAGTCATCGAAGGTCTCATCGTCCTTCATCATAATTTTTTCAAACCTAATGGTTAACATCTGTAACTTAGAATTCTTAACAGCATGAGTTCCCTTACATATGGTCTGTAAAATATCACAAACCTCTGTAACAATCTCAAACATTGATACCCGTCTAAATTCTTCAGGTGATACAACAATAAATAAGCACGAAGCCCTTTACTATTCCAATTACACCCATCTAAATCTTTCTTAGATGCAGTTAAAATATCAGTAGGGTAACTACACTAGCAACTATGGTAGATGGGACTATCCAACCATTTATATGCTCAACCAAATATGCTCATCCATAGATTTGAGGAAGGCTCACATTCTAACATTCAATAGGCATATTTACTGGCATCAAATAAACTACTCATCGAGAAAACTAGGGTCTAGAAAGGAATTTGGGCTCTGATTCCACTTAAAAGTTACGCATTTGACTCTAAAATACCTAGAAGTGGGTGAATATTGCGGAATTAAAAATTATCGTTGATTAATATTGCAACAATTCATAATAATTAATTTCTCTAGATTCAGTTCACGTGAATTAACTATCTTATGTTGAATTACTGGCTTGTGTGAAATAAATAATGTAAATGACACAAAAAAAATTGATGACGGAGAGCACCCTTAACTGGGTAAGAAACTCCGGGACAATGCCAATAGTTTCCACTATAAACAATAAGATTAGTTTCCACTATAGACAATAAGAACTTATAATATAATCTAGCATAGAAAGCTCATTAGACTCACTGATCTAATTCCAACCATCTCCAAAACTCGCTGGAATGTGCTTCACTCACACATGCTCTTGATCTTCTGGAATGGTCTATCTCTTGTGGATCACCAAGAACACCTTATTCATGTACTCTTCCCCGTGCTTCTGGTCCAATCTCACTCAATTTTTAACAACTTCTGAAAGCTATTGAGAAAGTACCTACCTGATTATATCTAGGAAGTTGGTGTTTTAGATTATATGAATTTGATGTATTTTTCCAACTTGTGGTTGATTGATCTCAAGAATCAAAGGGTTAATTGAAATGTTTTGATGTGTTTTTAGATCTTGGATTGATGTTATGAGAATGTAAAATAATGATCAATCATCCACAAAAATGTACTGGACATTTAATATTTATAATATGAGGTATTTGTGTAGTATATGATAGATAGAACTCTTGAAAATCGCGAATTAGGATTTCTCGAAAAACACCGTCTCTCGAGCACTAGGCTAGCTACAAGCGAGCAAGAGGTGTGTCACTTAAGTAATAGGCGGACGACAATGATTCTATTTTTTCCGCTCGAACATCAGTTAGGCGACAAACTAACGTAAATTCGACAACTCTTTCTCCTTGTTCCATACTCAAGCCCAAAATCCTTGACTTTTACAATTCTCTTATAACAATCCCATTCTTTTATAATAATTCTTTTGTCCAAAGAATTATCAATAAAACTAAAAATCTAACTAAAAATCAATTGTGGTGATCAAGCTATTCCTTGTTGCCAATTTTGCTTCTCATCATTTCCTCTAAAGCATCATAAGAGGTAGGTTTCTTGATTCGAACATCCCTCCAAAATAGGGTATTCATGTTGAAACCCTCTCTTAGAGCAAAAATGGCCTCTCTATCAGTAACTTGCTCACAATAAGTCATTTCGTTCGTAAAGTGGGCCAAGTAGCTTTTCAAAGTTTCACCGGCTTGCTGCCTCATGTCATGTAACCTTTGGATAGGAGGTTCACCTTCTTTGCTTGATAAGTATTGGTTCAAAAAAGTATTCTTGAGGCATAGCCAACTTCTAATGCTATCGACTGGGATACGGCTGTACCAGATTTTGACGGCCCCAATTAATGTGAAATGGAAGGCTCTGCACTTTAGCTTTGTCGAGGTACCTCGCAGAGACGTGTGAGTCTTGTAATTGTTGAGGTGTTTCGTCGGATCACCCTTTTCTCATATTTGGGTATTTTGGGAGGCACAAAATGGCTGGGAACTGGGGCACTCCTCAACTCTTGGGAGAAGGGCAAGTTTTCGTCACCATCATCGAACTCAAACGACCTGCATAGACCATCAGAATCACCATCTTCTGCTTGATAATGAGGGGGTCACGACACTTCCGTTTGATTCCTTAAGTTCGCATCGCCCCTTCTCTATCGCCTATTTCTAGGTGGAGGGAGAGGGACCACCTCAGGTTCATATCCCAGATTTTGCTGTGGTTCCCTTTGCACTGGGAGTGGCTGGTGAGACCTATTTCTAGACCTAGATGGTCCAATTCAATCGAAAACACTGGTGGACCTCTGTGGTTCGTGCTCTTGAGCGTATTCTGGGGGGAATTTTCTTCATGCTATATGTTATCTTCGGGTCGGCTAGTTGTGTAATTGGTGAAAGTGTCCATCTCTACCCCTTTCTGCTGGGCTGATCTCCCTTCTGTGTATTTGAGGGTAGGCAGGCGTGTCATTCTCCTCATCTTCTTGGGGCATCACTTCCTACTAAGGCATTTGGACCCACTTGTTGATGCATTTGCACGAGCAGTTGCTGCATGGTGGCATTCATCTTGGCCATGTTTCTCATATTTGCGGTCATCTCCCCTACTTCTCTAGCCAAACGTACTGTGGTATGGCATCGCCTATGTTGGTAATGGGGTCGGCACGTTTAAATTCGTTTGGAGGACATCTTCTTCAGAAGTCTCCTGCTATCTTCCCCTGCCTTGCAATCCATAGAGACTAGAACTCATAGCATGTATTAGGCTTCGAGCTAGTGTTTTAGGTGTTCTCTCTTTGCAGGGGTTCTTTCTCCACGAACCAAACCTTTCTTCAAAGCTCTGCTTCAAACGACTTTTACCACAAGTTGTTGGTGGTTATAGTGTCGAATTTTCCAAAGATGACACCAATCTGTTGATCCCAAAAAATGTACTAGTAATGTGGTCAACAGATCCCAAAGGCTCTCTCTTCCACGCAAGCTGGATTTCTGCACACTTGGACAAACTGTTAGTCAAACGTGGCCTTCTCCGGGAGGGGTGGAGTTGGTCGTGCGTACAATGGTCAAGCCAGTTGGTGAAGTAGTTTTAGGGTGCGGGAGAGCTTTAAACGTGAGCCTTTAGCCCAAAAATGGGTGTCTTTGGGGTAAAATATAAAGTGTGTGTCAAGAATATGTCTTTGAGAGTCTAAAATTACATTACGTTCAAATGGTATTAAGTGTGAGCTTTTATACTTGGGTAAAACGAATGGAGTCCATTGGATGATAGTGTACGTGGCTTCATCCAAATGACTTCCCTTTCTTTTTGCATACATCAATCAATTCCAGCTTAAATGCTATTACCACTATTGTATCCATAAAGCCTAGCTTGTACTTTAGACTTGTCCAAATAGGATGGCGGTGGCAGCGGTGAGTAGTCTTGTCAACTCATGTGGGGTGAGATCCATTCAAGATCTCGCCACAGCCTCATCCTGGGCTAGCTTTATCAATGGGGTCTGTATGTAAATGGGTCGGTCAAGGTGTTCTAAGTGAGGGAGGCGGGTGACTCACACTTGAATCGGTTCGCATTCATTTAGTTAGGCTGTCCTATGCTAGCGTATGAGGCATGGGCCTCCAAACTGTTTGCCACGCAGGCTAATTGAGCCCTTTCATGGGTCCTAGTTTTTCAAGGCGTAACATTCAAGTTTGAAACTTTTACTAAAGAATACCATTCTGTTAACCCCCACAATTACTGCTTTTTATTTGAGGAAAATGAAACCCTCTGTCTCTTATAGTGCACATCAAAAATTCATTGATGAATATAAGGTCTTGATTGAAGAATTTGTCTGGAAAGTACTTGATGAGCTTGTCAGTTTTCGTAAGCTGGAAAAATTGTTGACCTTTAGTGGTAAGTTTAATGAGACTGTAGTGAAGGAATTTTTCACTAATATACCCAAAAATGTTGGAAAGGTTGGTAACCCATTCAGATGGCAGGTCTACATCAAGGGTCGATGGGTTACGTTTAATCCAATTGTTCTGAGGGACTAGTTTAGGATGGATGAAGTGGTGATTCAACAGATGAAGGACTGACCAGCAATGCAGTGGCTATAGAGATGACATACATGAACTAGCCTAAAATTTGATAACCTATTTGCCTTGAGAATGCTACCAAAATATAAAGTCCTTCACAAAATCTTGATTCACAATATTGATCCTTTGACGCACGGGTCAGATCTATCTCATGAAAGGATAGTGGTTCTATTTAAATTGTGCTCCAAAGTGGGTTTAAATTTGGTGAAAATTATTTTTGATCGAACTATATATGAGTGGCCAAAGAGGGTCAAGCAATATAAGCTTCCATATCCAAGTTTGATCTATCACTTTCTAGCGGACCTTGTTGTACCATCAAAAGCGAGGGATGGATACTCTTTAACGATATCCCTACCTTGGGTGGGAATGAATTTGCCAATTTGGAGAGTACGCCAAACTTAGTCCCCATAGTTTTACGTCATGCACTACCACAGATCAATCAGAATACCTAGACATCCTTGAGTCCCAACTACGAGTAGTTAAAAACCAGGTAGCTCAGATCTATCTTTGCACTCAAAGATTTTCTAATGATTTTAAATTATTGCACGGTGTTTTAGAGGAGATCCAACATTTGGGAGATGAGCAAGCGCAAGAGAGGTGGTAATACAGTTATGGAAGAATCCCCAAGTCAATCTCCTAATTATAACAACTAGATTACATTGAATATACTACCTTGTACTGGAAATATTCTTGCCTTATTATCTATTGTATTATTCCTATATAATGAGAATGCATCCATTGGCAATACACGGTGGCTTTTACTAAACCCTTTCATGGTATCAAAGCTTGTATAGGATTTACATCCAACAATCCAATGGCCTCCGTCACTCCATCCCTTTCTCTATCCTTCAATAACATCGTGCATCTCCTAACAGTCAAGCTGTCCTTCTCAAACTACCTTCTTTGGCGCAGTCAAGCTATACCATTGTTGCAGTGCCAAAATCTTCTCGGCTATGTAGACGGCTCTCTGAAATTCCCTTTTGCTACTACTAGTTCTGGTGAAACTGCTACAGCCAATCCAAAATTCATTGAATGGAAGCAAACTGATCAGCTTGTTCTTAGCCTCCTCCATGCTGTCCACCGTCGTCGAATTGAACACCTCACATGAAGTATGGACCACCTTGGAGACCACCTTCAGCTATTATTCCAAATCTCGAGAGCTACACCTAAAAGATGAATTACAGCGTATGAAGAAAGACACCCCGACTGTAGTGGAATATTCTCGTGAGTTCAAATCTGTCTGTGATCAACTTGCTGCCATGGGACGGCCAGTGGATGACCTGGACAAAATACACTGATTTTTGCGAGGACTTGGAGCTGCCTTTTCCACCACACAGCTGTCCATTACTCCCCTTCCATCTTTCACTAATCTGGTTCCTATGGCAGAGAGTTATGAGAATTTTGTTAAGTCTTTGGAGACACCTATTTCTGGACCTACTTTTGCTGCCTTCACTACCTCTCATGGACACAGATCTGGCCACGATGGGGGTCGTCCCTTTCGTAGAGGCCGTGGCAATGGCAGCGGTGGTTTTTCATGCAGCCGCCCTATTCGTTGTCAAATTTGTCGTGAAGAAGGCCATTACACCACCTTCTATCATGACCGCTATCCTCGGTCCTCCAACTCTGCTAATCTTGTAGAAGCCTTTACCTCATGCTCCCTCAATGAGGAGTCTGATTGGTACATGGACACTGGCACAACAGCATGCATGACTAATGATGTCTCCCAGCTGCACATATCTGACAAGTACACTGAACCAAGTCACAAGAGATGTGGAAGCAACCGGCAACATGAAACTAATGGCCTCTATGTGCTCAAGCGCGGACATATCTCTTTAATTTATGCTCTTTCCAATAATCATCCTCAAGCTTCCTTTGATGTTTGGCTTGCTTGTTTAGGTCATGTATCTCACTCTATTATTTCTTTATTGAATAAAAATCTTCAATTACGTGTGACTTCTTTGCTACCGACCCCCACTATTTGCTCCAGTGGTCAACTTGTGATGAGTCATAGACTCCCATTTCAACAAAATGACAAACGAGCTTCCCATGTTTTAAATTTAATTCATTGTGATCTATGTGGTCCATCCCCTGTTTCCTCTAATATGGGTTACAACTATTATGTAATATTTATTGACGATTTTCCCATTTCACGTGGTTTTATCCTTTGAAATTAAAATCGAAATTCCATCATATTTTTTTTTCAATTTCAGAAATTTGTTGAAAATCAATTTTCAACTAAAATCAAAGCTTTCCAAAGTGATGGCGGCACATAATTCACAAATTACCGTTTTCGGACTCACCTTTTGAACTATGGTATCAGTCAACAAATGTCTTGCCCTTCTACACAGCCCAAAATGGCCGTGTCGAGCGAAAACACCGTCATTTAACAGAAAGTGGTCTTGCAATGTTATTTTACTCACATGTCCCTCTTAAGTTTTGGGTTGATGCCTTCAGCACGGTCGCCTTCATCATTAATCGATTGCCGGCTTATCTCCCTTTAAGATGTTGTTTGGCATGCAGTTTTTGATGAACTTAATTACCGATTTCAGAGGTACCCCTTGCCCTACTTCCATGCCTGCATCTCTCGTTAG
>CAIGRK010103681.1:0-10468 GCA_903798315.1 Fraxinus greggii
ACTAATCTTGTCTGTAAATACAAGAGCATTGTCCACTTTTTCATCAATCAATTATTATTCAATCAATAACAAAGCAAGTTATTCCAATAATCTTCTTAGTTTACTACATAATTCTTATTATAAGAATTTCATAACGCTTTCGCACCACTCCTCTTCTCTTCTTGCTGGACAATCGAATACACTTCGTTCATGTTTGGGAAAGGCTTAATTTGAAGTATCTACGCCTTGATTCCCTTGAATGAGTCATTTAAGCCCATAAGAAACTTCATAACCCAATCTCTCTGTTGGGTGAGTACTACAGCACTCAAACCCCCAACAGGTGCAATTCGGAATGGATTCGAAATTCATCAGTTCATCAAGAAGAGTTTTCAGTTTTGAGAAATACATACTTACATTGTCTTGATTTTGCATTAAGGCTGCAATTCCCTGCTTCACCTCATAAATTCTAGGAGCATTTTGCTATGCTAAAAGCTACTCAAGCTCCAACCACAACAGGTGTTCCGATTCTGCATACAAGGAGTAGGCCTTGATGTCAACAGACATCGTGTTCTCCAACCATGTGATCGCAATGTCATTGCATCGGAGCCAATGATCCATTAGAGGGCTATCTGCATCAGCCAGTTCACAGATAGTTACATTAATAAAACCCAATTTGTTTTTTATTCGAAGAGCCCTCTTCATTGACCTGGCCCAGGAGTGATAGTTGCTTGAGTCAAGCATCTGAGTAACAAGCAAGGAACCAGAATTTTCATCGGCTCCAATGAAGAATGGGCTGTTGGGCTGAGAAGGATCAACTTGCTCTGCAATGGTGTTTGGAGCTTGATTTTGGTTATTTTCATTTGAGGATTGATTTTGATTATCATTAACATTTGNCCGTTTCTGCATACAAGGTGTTGGCCTTGATGTCAAGAGACATGGTGTTCTGCAACCATGTGATCGCAATGTCATTGCATCGGAGCCAATGATCCATTAGAGGGCTATCTGCATCAGCCAGTTCACAGATAGTTACATTAATAAAACCCAATTTGTTTTTTATTCGAAGAGCCCTCTTCATTGACCTGGCCCAGGAGTGATAGTTGCTTGAGTCAAGCATCTGAGTAACAAGCAAGGAACCAGAATTTTCATCGGCTCCAATGAAGAATGGGCTGTTGGGTTGAGATGGATCGACTTGCTTTGCAATGGTGTTTGGAGCTTGATTTTGGTTATTTTCATTTGAGAATTGATTTTGATTATCATTAACATTTGAGGATTCATTTTGGGCCATCACGGCTCTAATACCATATAAGAAATGTGGAAGCAAAAACAAAGATAGAAGTAGGAAGGGATAATTTTACTAACTTTGTAAAATAGAGTACAAAGCAAATGAATCCAATGCTTCTATATTATTTTACAAAATGATCTTGCCTACTTATTTATACAATTAAATGGAGAATCTTGTAACTAATAGTAACTAATTTACATAAGAAAAATGAGGCAGAAAACAGAAAGCACGTGCACTTCTTCCATGTCATCTTCTTCCAGAATTTTCCAATATGGTTAGCCAATTCCATGATGTTGCTGCCATGGCCAATTATGAACCAATTATGCTAGCTGGGGTCATTGGCTTCCTTCCCACATTTTAACAATAGGAGCATACCGTAACTCCCCAAAGTCGAAGCCATATTGGTAGGACGTAAGCCAGTAGGAAATCGGCTAATCTGCTTTAGCATTTATTGCTTCAAATATGTATATGTACTTTAAAAAAAAAAAATCATCTTTGTTCAATGTATGTTGGGGTAATAAATTGCGAGAAGAAAATTTGAGATGGAAGATTGTATTGTTGAGATACAATTCCTACCAATTTTAAAAATTATTCAAATTAAGTATAACTTACAAGTTGAAACAATTTAACGCATATACATTCACAAAAGAACTTTTGTGTCAGTGGTGGATTTGTTTATTATGTCTCTTCGTTGTTTGCTTGCTTAACATCATTAATATGGTACGGCTGCTATATATAAAAAATATCCGTACATTATGATAAGGATAAGTTGATTTTGTGGAACGTTAATGATTACAAGTAGAAATGGTCAAATAGTATCGCAACCTTTGCTAAAATTCGAAAATCCCATACTAGAGGTTCATTCCCTTTTCGAGCATCCCATGTCCGAAATTATTTTCCAGAAGTTTTGTTAAGCCAAGTCATTCATTAGTAAGAACATTTCATGCTCAGAAGTTGTTAAAGGTCTACATTTTAATATGTTTATATCGACCTTGCAACCAAGTAACATTTAATGTGGTATTCAGTACAGCTAAGATGAGATTGAGACGAACCATAGATTGTGCAGTTCTAATATCGCAATTGATTGCCACAATTAGGACCCATCTCAGCCATGGATCTCATTTCAAGATTTCCATTATAATCTGTCCGCACCTACAAAATCCAGCGCCATCTGTATCGAATATAACTACACCAGTTGTAGGAAGGTTGAGGAAAACACTGAACTGCATTCTGATGCCAGCTGCTTTTCTCGACTGCACATATATTGCTGACAGATGACAATATCTGATGCTAGGCCTAGTACGCCCAAATGTTCGATTAACTATAAGTTTCAACTGCAATGCTAGGCTTGGAGTATCCCAACGTATCGGGCTCCTATTTTTGGTATGTCAACACTCACTCGTTGCACGCCAAAAAGGTGGGCCATGACATCCTGAGCTGTGGGCCAGACCCGGATGACCTAGTCATGCATAGCTTACATGCTCAGAATAGTGAGCCCCTCGAGAAAATTTTTTCCAGAGTGAACCACTTTTACATGATCAACATAAATCATGAACTTTTGCAATGTAGTAATTGGCATTACCCACCACATGCCAGCCTACCTTGCAATATCAGACAAAGGACCATCACAATGCAAATAAATAGTATGTACACCAACCATGTTACAGAGAAATAAATATGTTTATTGCTTGTCTCATAAAATCATAAAAATTCATTCTTCCAGGAATACACATAAAGTACATAACATCCTTTTTCAACTCAAAATTTAAAGGCAGAATATTTCTGGAGTAATATGAGTTCAGAAGTCACATATTGACGGATCATTAAGCCAATCTACAGCCTAATACCGGAAGCCAGCCTCCTCTTTCTTAGGCGCTCGGCAATGATAAAAGCAAGCTCCAAAGATTGAGACGCGTTAAGCCTAGGGTCGCAGTGGGTGTGGTAGCGTGAGCTCAGGTCATCGAATGTAACAGTCTGTGATCCTCCAATGCATTCTGTAACGTTTTGGCCTGTCATCTCCAAATGAACTCCACCAGGATGGCTACCCTCTTGCTCATGTACATCAAAGAACGCTCTCACTTCCGCCTGATGCCAAAAGATAAATATCAAGAAAATCACATGATATGAGTGTTAACAGCATGACGAGCATTGTAAAAATTCTCATAGATAAGAGTTAAAATTAATAAATAAATAAGAAAAAAAAAGTCCAACCTACAAAAATAGATATGTCCAACTCATTGATAAAGACACACAACAACCTATTAACTACTGGAGTTTCATAATGGAACAAATAAATTTCCAAGTAAGAAATGCAACCAATCACACATGGACGCAATTACCAGGTTGCATCTTTTTCTCCTACCTACCTTCGTATGCTTGCTATGGGACCTTACTTAATTCATAAGGAAACCTTATTTCATACGTAACATACATATTTTGCACAATTCAAAGTGGTTTATCTACCCAAAGCATCTTTAAGCTACTGTTAATTATTCCGCTAATTTAGAACATATCCTTTTTCTCTTTATCATGGTACAACTAGAAATTTAGCAGCTCAAATAAGCCAAGATTAATCAGCGATGTTATTTCGTATGATGTCTTGTTAGGCAAAATAATTTTAAATAGCGTCACCAGCAGAGTCAAAAAGTGCAGCGATATTAAGTAGTAAAGGTCAAATCCCATCAGAAAAGGCTGCTAATAAATGTAAAATTGATAGACATTCGGAATCAACTTCAAAAGATGTTATCTTTTACATCCTATGCATAAATTTAAGCCAGTGAAATCGTGCAGCTATTGAATTGTTTTTTTTGGATATGCAACTATTTTGTCTTTTTGGATGTCCAGTTTTCTTTTTAAGTACCACAACAAAGTCTATAATGAATGATGCTATGTGGTCATGAAGAATGATCAAGGAAGTTACCCTGATTGCATCAAATGGGCGTGTTTTTAAACCACAAGGAGCTTTAATAGTGTTTCCATGCATAGGATCAGAGACCCAAGTAACAATTTGCCCTGCCCTTCGGACTGCCCTGATTAAATGAGGAAGTTTCACCCTCATATTCTCTGCTCCCATCCTTGTGATGATCGTAATCCTTCCTGGTTTGTTTTCAGGATTGAAAATCTCGATGAGTCTGACAAGTTCATTTGGATCCATTTTATCACTCACCTGTAAAAACAAAGATTACATATAAGCAACTCCCATTACAACAAATAAAAACCACAGTTTCAGACATCTATTGATCGAAACCGTCTTTGCATCATCACCTTAATACCAAGGGGGTTTGCAATTCCTCTCAGGAACTCAACATGGGCTCCATCCAATTGCCTAGTTCTTTCCCCTACCCAAAGGAAATGGGCAGAACAGTCATAGTATCGGCCAGATGTAGAATCAAGCCTAGTAAGTGATTGCTCGTAAGGTAAGAGCAAGCACTCATGTGATGTCCAAAACTCAGTGGTCTTCATGACAGGATGGTCCATTGTAAGTCCAGCAGCTTGCATAAATCCCAGGGCTTCATCAACCCGGTGTCCTAGTTCACGGTATCTGCCATTCAACAACCAACACAATTCCATAACCATCTAACAAGAAATATGTATGTAAACCAGCTAGCATATGAAATACAACATCAAACTTATCCGAGTTAAATTCTGAAGTATTTCATAAAAATCTAAACATCAAATAATGCATATTTCCCAACGAAGGAAATATTGTCAGCAAAAATTAGGGAAAAAATGCTTGCCAACAGATTCCCACGTGTTTCATTAATAGCTAAGTATGAAAAACCATCCATTTGTAAAGGACAAAGATGTCAATAAGTTCAAGAAAGTAACTTTAAAATCAGTAGTTGCCGAAAAAAAAAAATAAGCTCACAGTCAAATTTAAAATAGTAGTCACTAAAAGACAGTGTTGAACGAACCTATCACCCTGCTCGCTGGACTCGGTGAAATCCAGGTTCCACTGAGTAACCCTCTGCATCGCGGCATATCCTCCTGTGGCGAAAGCCCTCAAAAGATTCAGAGTGGCAGCAGATTGGCAGTAGGCTCTGATCATCCTCTGCGGATCAGGAACCCTCGACTTTTCATTAAATGCATCACCATTTATGTTGTCTCCCCTGTAACTCGGCAACTTCACACCATTCTTCTCCTCAAATCCATCCGACCTTGGTTTTGCAAACTGTCCGGCCATTCTTCCCACCTATTTTATCAGCAACAACCACTAAGATTAATTGATTCAATAAAAACCTAAGATTCATATACAATCACAGACGAAAACCAAAAAAATAGTAAAAAGAATTGGCTCAAATTAGCTCTCCACATCATAAGAATGCAAACAACACTCAAAATCCAATTTGGGAGTTCTTCATGTACATCCAATGCCAGTCTAAAATTACTGAAGAAATAACAATCTAATAATTACTAATTTACAACACTAAAAAGGTAATTTCAATTATGTGCATTGACGACCAGATTTAAATGAATACACGTGAGTTAGGAAAAAGATATGAATTCAAGTCTTGTAGCCACTCCTATGCCAAATATTTGATCAAATAAATCCGATCTTCTACTCGTAAAGGGGCATGTCAAAGACAAGATCTAACTTACGGACTTAACCTTTTAGATAAGATGGTTAAACAGCATCCAAATTCATATCATCCAATTCAAAAAATATTATACATTTTCAAGAGAATAACGAAAACCCAACAAAAAGAAAAAAGGGCGTGTGTAAAAAATCACCTTGATGACAGGCATTTGGCCGCCAAACATCAAAACGGCGCCCATTTGGAGGAGGATCCTGAATGTATCCCTAATATTATTAGCATTAAATTCCTTAAAGCTCTCAGCACAATCCCCACCTTGCAGAAGGAACGCATTGCCCAGGGCAGCTTCACCTAGCCGCTCCTCGAGACTCCGGGCCTCTCCGGCGAACACAATCGGAGGAAAGTCATCAAGGGTCTTGAGAACCGACTCAAGCTCCTCAGCGTTAGGGTATTCCGGCAGCTGCAACGCTTTCTTCGATTTCCAGCTGTCCAACGCCCATTTCTTGGAAGGAGCCTTGGTATCTACGGTGGCTGTTGCGGCGGTGGCTGCAGCCGGCGGCGTTGGCTTGAGAGACTTGGATTCTGAGACAATGGGGTTTTTGGAACTTGAAGAGTCCGCAGCATGGACGGCTGAAATGCGTTTGACAGTAGATCTGACGGTAAGAGAGGAAGAATTGGTGTAAAGAGAATTTTGGGTTTGAGGAATAAGAGAAGATTTGTTGGGAAGAAGAGAGTTATGTGCAGCTAGCGCCATTGAAGGGTGTGTGTTAAGGAGGATTGTACTTTCGTGCTTTGGAGAGATTGTACCTGAGGAAATGGTGAACGAATATGGAGGGGGTTTTATATTATGAATTTTGTGCGTTTGGTGAGAAGGGTGAGTTATTATGGGACCCACCTTTGGGGGGTGGGTAGACGTGGGGTAGTAGGTGTTGCCGAAACTGTTGGGTGTTGGTGGAGATGGAGTAGGTAGTTGAGTGGTATTATAGTAATTTGAGGCATTCATTTGATAGTTTAGTCAAATATGTGACCCTGATTTGGTCTATACCAACTTTCATTTCTTGTTTGTATTTTGGAATAAATGGTCCTATACCACCAACCCCAATGAACCATGCACAATTACTCTCACCAAGGTATGGTCATTTATTCATTTTGTCAATTATATCATTCCCTTAAATCGAATATAATTGAAAATCTAAATAGATGAGGATTGTCGTTTTTTTACTTTAGAGAACCGTTGTTACATCATGCACATATTAAACACAAGAAAATGGTTATGTCGACTATCTTGTCAATATAAGGGGCGGAGAGAGGGGGCTCAAGCCTACCCCAAGCCTATTTAGTTTTTCTAAAGTAAAAAAATTATGAAAGTTTTATGTTTTTCTATGTATCAGTCTGTATAAAAAAATTGTTCCACCTGACTCCGCCCCTGATAAATATGGGAGAGGTGTAAAAGAAATTATGATAGTTCTTGAAAATCTAGCCGAATTCATGAAATCTTTTTTCTATGTAGACATTAATAGAAGTTGCTTTTGTTAGGAACTAGCAAGTGATTTCTTTTTTATTTTCTTTCCAATGTGTACACACAAATTCTTACTAAAGATAAGATAATTTTTTAAGATGACGATTGATTGAATTATTTCAAGCTATATTATATATAAAAATACGAGTATTTGAAAGAATGAAGATAATGGTAGACTTGAAAATTGTAATGTCCAAAAATGTAAAAGTTTGTCATAGAAACATATTATAGTTTTTTTAGGTAAAAGTTTGATTGAGATCGGACATGAAAATTAGGTCCTATTTGATAGAGATTAAAATCATATTTTTAATAGATTTTAATAAAATTTGATGAAATATATTGATGAGAAGCTGTAGATCCAATTATGTGATTAAAATTAATTGTTGATTTTGATTTAAAATTTTAATTCAAACCAAAAAAGGTAAAAGTGGCTATTCTTTGGAACTAAGAATGGAAAAACCAAGCATGTCCATCAAAAGTCATTCATTCACTCGTTCAAAAAGCTAAAACTAAATTGATGCCCAATGGTACCAAAGGATATTCCTCAACCACTTTTCTATTCCTATACATAATAGAAAGAAAATAGTGAAGGTAAAATATGTATGATGAACGAGATTGGATATTATTTGATAAGTTTGCTTTCTTGTTTTTTCTTCGTCAATAAAGTCGAAACTTTGCACTTTATGACTACAATCTGAATTACAAGATCTCATCTTGGGTCATCAACTATAAAAATGGAAGAATATATACCTCGCACATTTAAAGAAAAAGAAAAATGTCAATATGCAAAGATGGCTTCGAGTTTGAGGTCGCCAAACTTCACTTTTTTTAAAGTGGAAGACTTTGGGAGGAATTTACGAGTCAATAAACGAGTTGTAAAGATATCCAATATATTATTTCTTTGCAGGAGAGGATACCATCTCATATCATAGCATATTAAAAAAATCAAAAAAAAAAATATATATATATATATAATAGATCCAAGGGTTGGTTGAACCTCATTTTTTTTGGGGGGAAATGGATTTTATAATAATTGATTTTTTGAAGAATGTATAATTAAAATGTTGAATAAAATTTAGATTTGCGTATAAAATTATTTTATTAAAATAATGTGCAGTTGAAAATGAATTTTTTATGGATCTACGCTCAATCAGATTAAGGGCGTGTTCGGTAGAGATTAAAATCAGATTAAAATTGAAAAACTAACCGTTATTGTTGACTTTTATTAGACGAGTGAGATTCAATAACGGCTATATTTTCAATTTTAATTGACTTTTAATCNTTATTACTCTGCTCTTAATTAGGGCGTGTTCGGTAGAGATTAAAATCGGATTAAAATTGAAAAATTAGCCGTTATTGTTGACTTTTATTAGACGAGTGAGATTCAATAACGGCTATATTTTCAATTTTAATTGACTTTTAATCTCTATCGAACAATCACTAAACAATGGTCCGTGAAAATCTCTTATTAATAAACAATGTCTAGGTGTTTCGAATCAGAGCCCACATGCTGACAAAAGAATCTTGCAGTTTTGAGAATTTACAACTTTTTTTTTTTTTTTTTAACACAGAGTCATTACAACCAAATTTGTTTATTCAAATCTGGGAATAGTTTACATTATATCTAGGCGTATAGCCTTCCCATGTGACTGAATTGTCAATGGACAAATTATTACACAACTGTCGCACGACTTAAAATTGGAGGGTAAAATCATCAAATTACTTAATATTTTTATTTGATTCAACTAAAACCCTATCGGCCCTTGTTTAGAAGGAATTAAAATTCAGATTTTTTTGTAAATTTTGGTAAAAGTTAATGAAATACATGAGTAAAATTAATTCTTAATTTTGATTTAAATTAAACAAAGGTTGTACTAAACAAGGGCTTGGTATTTTTAAAAATCAGATTTTTAATACATTTTAATATGTATGATTAAAAGTTAATAAAAAAAATGTGAATCCTATGAAATATATAATTTAAATAAGAGCTCAAAATCACATAAAATTTCAACATCCACATTGATGGTCCCAATCACATGAATACCCAAGTTCACATTTAAATAGGTTGAAAACCTAAAACTTCACTCTCGAATATTGAAATCCCACAACCACAACAGAAGAAAGATTGGGAAACTCAGCCCTAAATTTCTCTTTTTAATTATTAGGTGATACAACATATTTAGAAAGTGTTTATAAATGGTTTGAATTATAAATAGATAGAATAAAATGGTGAATAAATGAGTAATACTTGTGAATCCTTGAAAGTGTGCTAATAAAAAGTGACTTGACATTTATAAACATTTTATGAAGATGAGTCAAACATAAAACACAAACATAAAAGTTACTGATTATTCAACAAATTTGCGTGCAAAAATTACAATGTCCATTGTACATCTGTAAATAACAATCACAATTCACAAATCAAACAATACAGGAGCTGCATTTCCCAGTTACAAAAGAATTTAACCCTATGATATTATTGACAGGGGGGAGACTCATGATGCTTTAACGACTTTTTGCTTCTTTTCTTCTAGCGTGACTGCCTCACTCAACATATCAGCAGCGTCCTTGTGCATGTCGAGCTTTGCAAGGGCTACCGCCTGCATGTAGAATGCTGTCGACCAATCTGGGTACATACATTGTGCTTGCATTGCATCTCGGAGAGCTGCATCTGCCTGATCGCACATAAGATAACAAAGGCTTCGCCGTGCATGAACAGTTGGCGAAATCATGGCACCCACATCTATGAACTGCATATACTATTTATTAGAATCACAATTCTATATAGCTAATACGATAGCTAATGAATTATCAAGACACCAGAAAGTACAGGTTGTGGTTAGCAGTCTTTGGGTCCACGTAAAATTCTCTTGCAGGAGAAGCACATATAGTAAATCTCTAGCTGATGTTATCTCCTTGCACATTAAATGTGGAAGGCTAATGAATATCAAGCCTAAGTAAAAGATATGGGGATTATTTACATTCCTTCAACCACCAAGTATAAAATATTTTTGCAAAGAGAGAACGAGAGAAGTCAAATTTCCATTCTAAACTCTTACTGAAGCATTTTAAGATTGAGGGAAAAAAAAAAAAAAAACACATAAAAATATATGAATAAAAAAAGAGACAAGCAAAACCAAAAAAAAAAAAAAA
>CAIGRK010103720.1:0-11972 GCA_903798315.1 Fraxinus greggii
CACATTTGCAATCAAACGGACCTTCAATTATTTTGACCAAAGGGTCCACCTAGAAGAATGCAATTCAAGAATTTTGGTTGAAATCATGCTTCAAACTCAGATTCCACAACCAGACAGCCAGATACCTAAATGGCATTTTGGTACGCACTTTATTATTAAAACAGATCAGATTAGCTAGAAACATAGTGTCCTACTTCAGCATATTTTGTATGGTCTACACTAAAGATTATATTCCTAAACTGGGATTCGGATATGATGGAAATCATCAAGAATTTCCTATACGAAGGGTTTATCCAAACTATTTTCAGATGACGGACGGAAATAGAAAGAGAGAGGCAGAGAATGAAAAGGGACAGGGCAAACAAAGCGATTTAAAGCACAAAACGCGCAAAGGTACTTCTTTGTGGTTACAGTTCCGAATAAAATAGAAGACTCTTAGGATGCGTGTAGTACAGTACAAGAATGGAGCAAATAAAGCACATGCAATATTCCTTGAACAATTAAAGCATATTAATGCACCCTGGTAAGAAACGATGTTACCTTGCAAATCCAGCTGGAAGATAATGTTTGATGACGAGAAACATGCTTGCCCAGGTGATAATGGCAATATAGAAACAATGATTATGATCAAGAGAGAGGGAGAGGGAGAGTACACAGCGTCCTGATTGGACGCCAAAAGCAGCAGTAAGCAATGAGTTCAACGCTTCTGCAAGATTTTTGAAATTTCAATGCCTTCAATTAAACTGCATTGTCTTTATTCATTAAGAAAGCTTTGTCCTCCAAAAAAAGTTCACAATATATTAGTACCTGCTTGCATTGATGATTCTCGATATACCCTGGGAGATTGGAGATGAAAGAAGCTTACCACGTTACTTGTAGCTACAACATTTGGCTGAGGGGATAAAAAGAAGCATCATTTTTCAATTAATGTTTGTGAAATAGATTCGCCAACAATGAGACAAAAACTTAAAAATCTCTTGAACAATTTTGGCAAATATGTGATCGTGCAAACTTCTTGCTATATTGTAATCAACGCTAACATCTTCTGTTGAAAGTATGAGAACTTTTATCACTCCAGATCAGCTTACTTTGCCCTCCATTTCCATTTGTTGCAAAAGATAGCGTCTGCAGTTGATCAAATAAAGATCAGGATGCAATAGGAAAAGATTCTCCTGTACAAGATAGAAGTTCAATTAACGCACCCGACTTGCTCTCTTATCGATTGGAGTCAGTGATGGATGGAAGGAAGCTGAACCCTTCTTGTTCTTTGATGAATTTGATTGTTGTGATGATCTCCTTTGTCTCTTTTCTTCAACTATTTTCTCTGAGGCACTACCTCCTTGGTACTTATAAAATTCAAGAATAGATGGACTCTTCCTTTTAGTAACCTTTGAAGCACTCCTAGAGGAATTAAACTGAGGGGAGGATAAGTTACATGGAAGAGACTTCTGTCGCAATCTACTCTTTTCCCTGATTCTGTTTAGAAACTCAATCGTCCAGGGCGATCCTTGTTGAGGCTCAGTGGAGCGAAGAGCATTAGAGAGCGGTGTTCCACCATAGTTTCGAGGACCCTTTTCTTGGAAAGATATTTTGTAGGAATTTTGTGAGTTTGTTTCTGTCACATCATCTTGAAAGAGCCTTTTCTGGCACTTCAATGAAATTTTGTTATTTTCAACTGCATCAACACGTTCCCCAATTTCTCCCCTTGAACTTTGTCTACTGTCCCTAATAGAAACCCATGCACCTGAGGCAGAATCAATTTCAACAGGATCTGTAAAAAGAGGAACTTTGCTTACTCCTGAAGGTGGTTTACTCAATCTTGCTGCATAATCTTCCTCCCCATCAAGCATAAATGGTGAACGGTCAATGTAATTCCTAAATGTTGGAGTATCATCAATGTCAATAACTTCACCAATCAAATTTTCCTGTAGATATCCACATGCCTTGGTATTTTGTCTACTAAAGTTGATCGTTGTAGATTTACCTGATCTGCCTCTTGGATCATAATTTACACCAATCTCTGCCATTGTGGGCTTCTCTATCTCAGCTAATATTTCAAGATCTTTTGCATTTGGAAAATCATGAAATCTTGACACGGTGGATGATTTCATCATTGTATCGATATCTAATCCCTGGCTATTATGAAACAGTTTGTCATCAAAAGATAAACTGGACTTCCCGGACTCATCAAATTTCTCGGTACTTCCTGACAACCAAGAATCACATGAAGTCGATGCTTTCGGAGGATGGAGTAAGTCGTCCGAAAATAGCTTTAATGGATCCATATGAAACAAGCCATTTGGAGGCTCACTGGCATCATAAAGATTGTGAGTATATTTTAGTTTCTTCCTATCGGACGCACTTCTGAATTGAGCAGTCTCTGAGTCGGGAGCTGAAGAAACTGAAGAGGAGCAGTCTGTCATTCCAGATTTCGAATCCTCCCGCACTCCATATCTGCTTGTTGCATTTAGAAAAGCAATGCTTTCATCGGGAACGTTAAATTTTTGAAGAGCACAAGTTCTATCCTTATCTGACAAAGCTAGAAACTCAACTAGTGTGCTTCCTGAAGACAGTATAGCATGAGCTGAGAGAGGATTAATTGAAGGAAATGCAGTGAGGAAGGATTCTGCTAGACTTTCTGAGTCGGACATTTTAGGGCATAATCCCCTATGTGACTTTATCCCAACCTCAATGCAGGATAATATAATTTCGTTCGTCATATCGGACGAAAATGAGCAGAAGAGCTGTATATCGATTCCTAAGCTAGCTGCTGCAGCATAGAGTTCATCTGATGATTCCATAATTCCAGATAGAAAACTGCCTTCTCCCTCAAAAATCTGAAGTAGAAAAAATAACAAAGATTAAAACGCCTAAAGAAACTCCTGTTAGTACAAGCATGGTGAAGGTATAGTCCATTGAAATCACAATGATATACAGTAGACTAAAGTTGCTCCCAGAAACTGTAAATCTTCTATTGTGTTTTCTCTGTCTGAAACTGTCAACTGAGGTTTTCACTAGAATACATTATTCTCAGAGAATAAATTATTACCATCTCTTATGAAAGTGATCTAATGAAGTATAAGCTAACTTGATATGCTAATAAATAGCCGCATGATGATTATTATTCCCTTTCTATCGCTTCATATCCTTGTGCAATCTGAAAGAATAAGGTTTGCATGTTGTATAAAAATGGACCAGTTGATAGCTCTACATGTTGGGTTTCTATTGAACAATTTTTACGCTCCAGAAGGTGAACATTTTGAGTGTCTTCCTTATATCAATGAGATAATGAAAAATCATATCAAAGTAAATACAGCAAAGAAGAATTAGTCCAAACTATCGAGCAATAATATTACCAGGATGCAGCAACTAAAAGCAAAACTCAGTGACGTTAAAGTACTTGCTGCAATACTTTCAATGCACAAAGGCAAGCATGAAAAGGCCTCATCTGGAGCAGAAGCTTTCTTTCCAATGTTTCTGCAGTCGTACCATGTCAAGCAAATGGAAGCACTAACTATAATATCAACAGGTAGATCTATATCACGTTCTACAACTTGTGCTCCTTCTTTCTCCAGTGCCAGGATCCTCTGGTATGTTCTTCTGCGGGATACGACCATTTCTTCGTCGAAATTTTGGGTGTTCACAATTATGACAATATCGTGAGGAAAGGGCTTGCCCGAGTTAATTTCTTTTGATTCCATAGCCACTGACATGGATTTAACAGGCATCACTGAGCAGACCTCATCTTCATTTACATCTTTGACTAGTCCCTTGTTGTAGGTCTCCTCAATAGGTACAAAGTTTAATAGGTCTTCCAACTTATTTTTACTCTCATTTTGAGCTGAGGTAGAATGAATATCTGCATCCTGGAAACATGATAAAACTTTAAAACATGACTGCGAAATAATACAAAGCAAGTGAAGTGTGACTATGACTGACCATAAAATGACACTTGAGATAAAAATTAGTAGCATTATGAAAATTATCACATAAAATTTGTTGAAGCTATTTCTTTTGAGGAAATTCAACAATGACGTTCAATAAAAATGAATTATGAGTGGATAGAAGAAATCCTGGTGTAGAAGTCAAATCATGGAATACATCATACATGTGCTGTTGTGCATGTCCACAAAAATGATCCAGACCAAATTATGAAGTATGGACTATTATCCTTGAAGAACTAACAATTCAGTATGATCACCTTTCTTGTATCGGTAGAACCTTCATTATATCTTGCAAGCGATCGAGTTACCAAATTTCTCCTTGTTCGTTAAAGAATTATCCTACCAACAGGAAAAGGACATAACTGGATTTATTTTCCTTCTTTCTTTTCTTCCTTCCCTCATATTTTTATATATTTACTTTTTGCTGGGGGAAGAAGTTAGATTCAACTACAGTTTCTACAACTTTTATGACACACCAATAATGCATACCTAGTCGTCCAAGAAGCAATATAGTTTTGAAAATATGGTTTGTACAGTAACTTTGCAATGGCATTATCTTACATCAAAAATCATTGAGAAAAGGGTAGGAAGACCTGTTACAGTTGAGTAGATCATCCATAAATAAGAAGGCATTATTTACATTAATATAGAAATGAGCCTTAACATAAAAATTGTATATGAATCCACAATCATTCTACCAATTCAAAACCTAAATGATATTATAGAATCAACAAGCATGCACATCTCACAGCCCTTCTCGTTGCATGTTTTGCATCAAGAAAGTACTGAAATAATTTCAATGTAACCATTTGAACATGATACCATTCGTGTATGAAAGTAATTCTTTCTTGAGAAGTCAGGCCCCATTTGACACGTATACCATAGTCTTTGCAGATAGAAAAACACATCAAAGCATGCCGTATGCCTAAATCATAATATGAGTGCATCTTAAGTCTTAACAATGAGACATATATTGAAATACAGGAGTTTATATAGATATTGCATTTATTTCAGTATATACCAATGCCTATGTTTCTGAGGACAATATGGATGAAAAAATAGCCATGTTGCTAATAGTCAACAGTCAAATGCAACAGTATTACTGGAACAGAAAAGATACTTGCCATCTTAAATTCACTATTCTTGGTTATGTAAACGCCACAAGAAAGCGCTTTGGAAACACTTGAGTCCTCCAATTCCACCTTGAGAAAATAAAGAGGGGGCAACTGATCTAACTTCGGGCAGATGGTGGATATTATAGACAATCCATTCGAGCCTCCATATTCCAAGATAAAGCCAAATTCGTGGAAGGGAAATGATGCAGAAACATATCTGGAGACCAAAAAAGAAAAGAAAATCTTTATCTAATGGCTTTAAGATGGTCCAAGGGCAGTCTGCCGCCGAGGGAAAATCTATACAGATAATAAAATGAGGAAAAAAAATGGACAACAGAGTGACTCTTCAATAAACAAACTTACATTATTATATGTGTTTCCAAATATATAATTATTTAAATCACTATCATAGAGAAATTAAATATTCACTTGATTTTGAACTTGAGGACTCACGCTTGGAATTAAACATTCTACTTTGCTAATCTCCTAATTAGGTTTTCACTTCATATTAGCATGAAGCAAAGAAAAGTGTCTGTCTCGTGCATGAATCGCTTTTCATAAGCCATCATTTACTGAAACTGGAAGATCGAATAGGTGAATGCATGTTGGAGAAATTTCATGACAATTCAACATCAATTCACCATTACATGTTTGTAGTTAGTCAATCTTCAAGAATCAAGAGAGCATGTGAGAAAAAATTCATGACAAGGCAGTAATTAATGGGATTCCTATCAATGACCTCTAGCAACATATCTCGAGATCAAGCTGGAAAAGAAAGAACCCCTTAGTTTCTCAGAAACATTACTTCCAAGAATAAACCGGGAAGGTTTCACGCCGTTAGGTAAAGAAGAAATTGTCAGGTTAAATATTTCCATCAAATTTAGTTCTAAAGCAGCTAATACTTACTCATAGGATACCAAACAAGAATCCGTGGAAAGCATAGAATTTTGTACGGTGTTTGTGAACTCACGGCCCTGTTGACTTGCATGGGCAGAAAAATGGTGTAGCTCATTACATGATATCTTCATGGATGTCAACAGTCTCTTCAATGGCCACCAGAAAACTCGGTCAGCAACAAATAATATTTTCAAACTACCGCTGCTTAAATTTGTCTGCAAAATTTCATGCACAACAGAAAGGGAGGGATGGTTTTCACATATTTCTTTCTCAGCCCTCTCATTTGCATTTTTTATCAAGTTATACAGACAACTTAATCTGGATTTCAAGCACTGCAGGTTTCTGCACAACCTGTCTACATATAGATATGTGGCGTGGACTCCATAGTAACAGAGGTAGAAAGCCATCTGTTTAATTGCACACAACATCATCAACAACATAATATTATCGTCGTTGTGAGCTGAATAAGTACTTGGTGCACTTCTTTTCTTAAGAAGGTCCATAAGTTCTTCTTTAGGAAGGCAAAGTACGGTCAGGTTCTCACCAGCTCGACCTAGACTCTGACTCTGTCTCAACTCTGTGTCATTCTCCAGTAGGGCCAAGAAGACTTTACAAAAATTATCAATGAGCAATAGAATATTTTCAGATAACTGTACTCGGTGCAACCTGACATTCCACTGCTGTTGAACCATGGTGGCAGCATTACTAACAGAATCACCATTGGAAAAAATCAGTGGATACGTTTTAATAATATCAACTGACTTATCTGCAGGCTTACTTTCTTTTCCTGTGACATAATTACGGGGATTTAAGAAAAATTCAAGATCGCTAGACATGGATTCAACAAACGAAGGAACTTTCTCAATGCCCGTTTCCAGCAACAAGTCTCCGTTTAACCTTTTTCTGTCTCCATGATTATGCCAACTGTCAGAATCTTTTTCATCAACAGAAGTATGAAACATAGAAACAACAGCAGAAGGTAACTTCAGCATTTCCTTGCAGTCTTCTGTGTTTGGTTTGTCAGAACTATCCTTAGAGAGAATAAAATCATAGATCTGTTTCGTACTATCCATCAAGTAATTAGAAGCATCTATCTTGTAAGTATCTATCTCCCACGGCATTTTCCTAAAAGAAGAATATTTACCGAAGTTGTCTTCTTCAAGAAAATGCCAATCTAAATATAGACCATCAGATGTTGATGAAGACTGTGACTCCACCTGGGCTAATATTTGCTCAACCATTGAATGCAATGACCTAATATTTTCACGGCCAGAAATAATAGGCACCGGTAATGATTTGAAAGAGTCATCCATGGGAGTAAGTTCGTGACAAACAATCAATTCACCAAAATTCATAAAATTCATATTTTCTCCAAACATGAATTCACATGGTTCTTCTTCAACCTCTTTGGCTGCATCTGAGAAGAACTCACAAGAATAAGATGGATCCTGATCAAAGAATTGGAACTCTTCAAATAGACACAGGTTCACTGATCCAATTATATCTCCACCTGCTTTCCCTTGATGGAATGTTGAGTACTCCTCATAATGTGGTTGTTCTACAACACTTAAGTAGTCCAATTGTGATGAGAAATTTGAGCAGTGCAACTCAACTTCAAGGCACTGTACTGCTAAACAATGCTCTGATAGATATTTATTAAAGTCAAACTCTATAGAACTCAAAAGCTCCTTGCCGTCACTCAATACTACATCTAGTTCGGTCAAATGCTGAGGTTCAATATTTTCAAAATCTAGAAGCTCATCCTCCATATGTATACTTCTGACAATACCCAGACTTTCCTCATCCACTTCAAAAGGGGGGAAGTGAATATTATGAAAATGAACCTCTCCTTCAAAGGAACCAACATCTTCCAAAAAATCAGCCTTTTGTTTCATTGAGTATTCTAAGCTGATGTTGTCGACTGAATAAACTGATTGTTGAATCTCAAGAAGATTAGGTAAACTAAGGTCAGAAGTGGGCATATCCTGCAAGAAGTTACAAATTCATCTTCAAATTAACTAGTGATATCTTTATTCTTACACTGGATAAGAAGTGTGTTATCAGTACTTCGAGATGAAGGTAGAAATGTTATCCAGTTTGTGTACATATCTAAAGCATTTAAGCCCTATGAGCAACAATAACGCTGGTAGAATAGTTGTGTGGACGCAATTCTCAAGGAGTAAAAAAAAATACTTGAGCACTTTTTGAAGACAATTCATGGTTCTACAACAAGTTGGAGAAACCAAGTCGAGAGAAAAGGGTGCCTTAAACTTTTGAATGACATACAGTTCGATCAAGTTGTTTTCTGCATAAATCTCTCTCTTATCAGGAACTTGATCCGTATTTAGATCCCTTTCATTCCAACCAAGAATTATATCCCCAGCTACTAAACCATTAGCATTTGAAAGTGCCAAATCAAAGAGTTGAACAGTGGATTGGGAAAAAGGAAAAATTGTTCCCATTCTAGCTGCACTTCCACTGCTCAACAAAGGGTGCTGGGAACTATCCTGAACAGAATTTAATACCTATGCCTGGAGATATAAACAAAAACTTCAAAGCATTTACCATAGTACACTCAGCAACTGAACTCTGGGAGAGAATATCCAAGTCCTCCATCTGGGACTGGATAGCACTTTCCTGCTGATTACGAAGTAAGTGTAAATAAGTAGAAATAGTTATATGGCCATATGCAGATACCAAGACGTCAACCTGTACGCAAACACTTAAAAAGAAAATACCGATTGAAGCAGGGAGAGGTCCATCTCTGGAATCTCAAATTGTGTAATTTCAATAATACTCCTACCCCCATGATCAGGTGTAAAATCATCCTGTTCCAAAATAACATGAATACAGTGTGATTAATATCCTGAACCAAACAAAGTTGTAATAAGATGATAGCTTTATATACTTCAGGTACAAGAGCTAATATGTTTTTATACTTAAACTTCTATGTTTAAATACCCAAATTATCCAGTACATTTTTTGTAACGAATATCTGAGTTCTTATGCTGGTCAAGACAGACATAAATAAAGAGTAACGAAGTGAGTAACATCATGGGTAATTCAACATGATTTTCTTTTTATTATTTACACTGTCAGATAAAATGTTTACAAGGACATAAAATTTATCTCTACATGAAAAATTTTAAGTGTAATTTATAGTAATCTGTATCTGGACGTTTGTCATATTCCCTCAGCACATGGAGTCATCAAGAAACTCAGGGCTTTGTAGATTAAAGGGAAAAAAATGCTACTAAATTAAACTTGAGTCACGGTTATGGACCTTTTGAAAAAATTTATAGGAAGAAGGCGCAATACACTAATTTCCATAATTTTAATACTACACAGAGTCAAAGAGGTTATTCAGAACTAATTACTTAAATGACATAAAATTGGAAATCCAAAACTGAATTTGGTGACTAATAAATCAAAAAAGCATTCTAGATTGAATAAAATTTAATAGGCACTTCTTCAAAACCATGACAATACAAATAAAAATATTTTCATTGTTAAATATAACTATCTCAAAAATGAATCCATGGAATACAAATCCTGGAATCAGATCTTAGTATTCCCAGGATGACATGTTGACACAAGCCTAAAATAAAAAAATAATAATAATAAAAAATAAAAAAATGGAGGAAAAGATAGTTCAATCGCCTGCATAATCGCAATCTCCAAACCTACAAGAAACCAGTAAATTTAAGCTTTCCTAAAACACTTCAAAGACTCACATCACCATCAATTTTCACTTGTGATGTCTAAAATCATCAGAACGGGAAATAAAACTCACAAAACTTTGAATAATAAAATCGAAAATCAGGAGCTCAAACTTAATAATTTAATTTACCTCGGAAATTAAAACCGTACGATTTCCTTTAGTACTACCGATCTCATGTTCCGAGAAATTAACTTCATCAATGACATGAGGAAGGACGTCAGAAAATAACTTGGAGCGAGCGTGATCGATTTGAAGCTTTTCGATTTCGCAAGTAATGCTGAAAACGGGAATGTCTTGGAAGGAGTGGAGAAAATGTTGGGAGAATGAGAGATTATTTGGCGGCAGGAGGTGAGGGAGAGGGAGGCGGATGAAGTCTAAGGTCTGAAAAGAGCCGCCGGCGGTGAAGTAGTCGGCGGCGAGGAATCGGTTTCGCATCGCACGTCACGTTTGCTCTGTGAGGGGTTTTTGAAAGTTTTAACGGGTGGATTTTGCATTTACGAGCTTGGCGCTCTTTCGAAACGCGGTTTTTATATCTATTACGTACAGTGTAGATGTTCGTCTTCTACAGTCATTCTTCCTACTACTGTTATCTATAGTATTAAGGACCCATGCCAAATGTGTTTTACTTTTGTTTTTGTAGACGAACTTTTGGAGAAAGTTATATTGATTTTTCTTTGAAAAATAATTTTTAAAAGAACTTTATATTTCAAAAGTATTTTTAAAGGAAGTCACATTGTATTAATAAAAGAATTTTCTATTCCAAAAGTATTTTTAAAGAAAGTCACATTGTATCAGTTTCCTTTAATAGTTCTTTTAATTAGAAGAAATATTTTCATAAAATTAGTCAAATAAATCCAAAACCAACTCTTGAGTCAAAAAATCTTCTTTTAACTTTTCAAAAATCATATCAAACGGACTCTAACTATTGAACAAAAGACTCACTTGTGCTTGAATATCTATCATCTTACTGTTGGCAAATGGCTCAGGCTCCTTTTTGGATCGGTGGGGACAAATAGCATCTGTATTAGCCAACAGAACTCAGGGTCCCTACTAGTGACATAGAAAAGAACCCAAGAGAACAGGTATTAGCAGTTGAAGTTGTGAATTATGCAATTATTGGGACACCATCATAAAATAATGCTACCATTGTTCGAGCTTATGTGTCGTCTATTCTATTTCCTCAAAGGCTTCGAAAACAGCCTAAAGAAGAACTAGTCCAGGCCATCACAACGAGAAATGAAGTTCAGCTGCCAGAAATCACTATAAAGAAAAAAGGGATCGAGAAGAATCGGGTACCTGGCGAGGAACAAGTGGTTCAATCTGAATAATCAACAAAGGTTACACAAGAACAAAATTCAGACAATCCATAGGTTAAGGCAAATGTTCCCATCAGTAAACACACATCTTCAGTCTCATTCCCTCAAAGGTTGCAAAAGATAAGCTAGACAAGCAATTTAAAAAGTTATTGGATGCACTTAGACAACTTCATATCAACATTCCTTTCATTGAAACAATTCTACAAATTCCAAATTATGCTAAAATTTTTAAGGAGATGTTGACTAAGAAGAGAAAGTTGTCAATAGATGAAACAATAGTTCTGATAGAAAAGTGCAGTGCAATCATAAAGCAGATGTTCCCTTTTAACTAAAAGAGATCCAGGGAGTTTCATTGTACCTTGCTCTAAAGAAAATTCACATAATTTAAATGTCTTAATTAACTCTGGAGCAAGTATTAATCTGAGCCACTATCTATCTACAGAAAGTTAGGAATGGATGATCCAAAAGCAACATCAATAATCCTACAGCTGGCTGATAGGACACTCAAGCATCCTTATGGAGTGGTAGAAGATATGCTCATCAAAGTTGGAGATAACTTCTTTCCTACTGATTTCATCATCCTTGATATAAATGCTCAATACGTGCCGTTAATTTTTGGGAGACCATTCCTAGCAACTGCATGAGCATTAATGAATTTTGAAAAAAAGTGAGTTGATCTTAAGGGTGTGAAAGAAAAACAACAAAGCTTAACAATGAATGCTTCACTCAAGCAACCACTCGACATTGAGGAATGCTGAAAGATCGATCATTGTGGAATTAACAAAAACATGAAGGAAGAATATGGAATTGTTGGGCGAGACAACAATGGAAATCTTATAATTTGAAGGTTGAAAGATGATTTAAGAAACAACTGTCAATGCAACCGATGCAAGGCTGAAACTCTCTTTTTAAGCCTATAAATAGCTAAAAAAACAAAGTCGAGCTAAAAACTATAAATAAGCGCTTATTGAGAGACAAC
>CAIGRK010103885.1:0-10328 GCA_903798315.1 Fraxinus greggii
GAAGTTTAGCTCGAGCGAAGTTGTATTTTATGATTATTAAGTGTTGATGAATGTAGTGATGGAGATGGGAATTATGGTGTCAAATTCTTGAAAGAAAATCCCCAGGATAAAAATAAGAATAAAACATCCGGAAATGATGATTTCACCCAGGCCATTGCTAGAATTGCTGTGGCACAGGTATGTGAGAGCGGTATCAGAGCTTCCAGAAGCCTGCTCTTGACACCCTTTCAAATGTAGGGTGAGGTACATTAGAGAGATTGGGAAAACTGCTCTGTCTTGTGTTCAAATTTAGCTAATAGGAATGAGTATAATGCGTTTGATGTGATTCAGGGGTTAGAGGATTTGGTCCTGTTCAGGGGTTTTCTGGTGCATCCAATGTTAATTATTTCGATTCCAACTTTTCCAGTCATGAAAGAGATAAAACTGTGTGCAAGTTTTGTGCGAATGGGTGAAAACTTTCAAGGGAAGTTTGTATTTGTATCAAGAGACAAGAAAGAAGCAGGGCTTGCAGTTGAGTGTAGAATTGAAGAGCAATACGTGAAGGTTGAATTTAAAGCGGAAGTTGATTTGCAATGGGTCAGAAGTATGGTTAGCAAAATCCTGGGATGCTGCAAAGGCACAACGTGCTACCCATTTCTTGCCGCGCTTATCCACTTTGAGGAAAATGGGTTGTCTTTACCCTTGCTTAACTATCGGTTAAGGCTACAGGGGAATGCCAGAATCATGCAGTTAGGAGAGTCTTGTTTTGGTCTTAAGAGCATGTTCCCCAACCGCTTACGATATTAGGAGCTGGTCATGTAAATCTAAAGAGGACGAGAGAAAGGGTCTACTGAATGGGATAACCTCTACTGTAAAGTTTGGAAGTAGCAGGATGTGCTCATGTACAGCAATGAGCCCGTGGAACAAACTGAGTTGAGAAAATTGCTCTTTGGTTTGGTGTCGACCATGATGGGAAATATGACAAGAAAAGGAGAGCTTAGCAAAATCGCGGGGTAAATATGGAAAATTCACAGGGCTTGCGTAATGTAAATTAGACATATTTTGATTAGATTTATATACTTGTTGAAGGAACTGGCTGCCAATGCTTGTTCAAGGAGTAGTTAAGTCAATGAGCTAGAGTTTTCTCTGAGTCGTCTTTACAGATTTCTTCCAACTTTCACGAGTTCTTGAGGTATTTTGATTGGTAAATTTTTCATAATTGAGATTAGAATCACGCCCCCAACCCCGGCCCTTTTAATTATTTCTTTATGTTTACTATAAAGCCTGAATTAATGCAACAAATTCAAACCATGGAATGTTTGTATCATCATTTGGTGCTAGTGATCTACGCAAGTAATTTTTAGTGGCAGCTGTTACTAATTTTTCTCCACGTAGTTTTCTAAGCCATTGTTAATTGTTAGACTATCGCATCATAATTTCTGTTGGTGGATATAATGCGAGGACATGCTCAAAACTAGGTGGATTCAAGGTCACTATTTTGTCAATGACGCATTCTTACGGTGTCCTTCAAAGTGAGGCCAAACGGAATGAGTTTGGGTCAATTCTTGGGCCCGATTCTAGGTGATATAGAGTATATTCTAGGTTCTCTGAACTATAGTTTTTGGGCAAAGTAGTTACATCCCCTACCTCAAATATGAATGCGTGTTAATTATGGTTCGGGAACTGGATGAAGTCTAAAGTCCTGCACCGGCAGCCGATTCCTCTCTTCCTCTACTATGTGTGAAAAATAAACGCAAAAAGAAACTTAACCTAAAAAGTCCCTCTTACTTGTGACCCTAAGAGGGTGTTTGGTGGGGATTAAAATTAGATTTTTAGGGGATTGTGATAGAAATTTTTGAAATGTGTGGTTGAAAAGATGTGGTTAATATTGATTGTTTGATTTTAATTTAGATGTCCAAGCAGGCCCTAAATGTCCACAGAGTACCAACTTCTTAGCCTCACACTACAATTGCATTCTCTTTTCTTGTGTTCCTTCAAACCTTCCCTTTGTTTTACGATCTAGTGCATCATCTCTTCGACATTCTTCAGTACATTCCAGCCAGGTTGGTTGCTAAGATGGTATACTGTTCTGTGAATGATCAACAAGATATGTTTTTTGCTAAAACAATATTCATATGTTGAAAAGTTATTTTTACCAATTACAGTTATTGTATGAAGGTACGCCTCATCGATTTGAAAACATCTGCACAATCAAGTATTTTCATTTATCTTTACCAAATATGGTGTTGCTTTGTCGGTGACTTTTTACGTTCTCGATTGATGGTGACTCGTGATGGATTTCAATACACAATAGATAATCATGCTACATGTTCATAGTAAAGAATTTATTTCTAGCTTCCACTATTATAAGGATCTAGTCCATTTTTGTGAGTCATAATTCACATTACATTGGGATGCTCTAATAATTGAGAAGCCAACCACGAAAATACAGAAGTGCCAGCTCGATGTTAATATCTTGTCCTACCGTAGGCAAGGTTATTTCCTTCTCTGTATTTTTCTTTCACCTCGATTGCTCTTGATTTCCAATGATGGGTGGAGCGGCGGGGAGTGGACTTGTCTGTCAAATACGGCTAATTTCACAAACGGTATTGAAGTTACATCAAAATCACAAAACGGTCACTGAAGTATCATCTGGTTTCAATAATGATCACTGAATGATCTTTTTCATTTTAATTGGAACTAAATGGACCAAAATATCTGAAGCTTGAACCTTGAGGGTCTAAATCGCAAATTTGACAATAAAACCCCCAAACACCATTACTGAATCAGGCATTGACGCTGCTACAACATCCATATTTCTCACAGAATCCGGATAAATGGGATCGAGTAAGTGAATCAAGCAGTTCAAATTCACTTCTTTAGCAACAACACTCCCAGAATTTTCATCCTCAGAAAGGAGCTGAATCAATGAATCAAATGCCTTGCGCTTGAACTCAAGACCTCCGATCTGAAGCCTTGTAAAGAGGTCCTTGACGAAAAAGCAGAGGTCCTCTTTTGGGCCATTGGCATTGGGATGAGAGAGAATAATGGCAGTAGACTGATGGAGGATCCCAGAGCGGAGAAGGAGCTTATGATCGCTGGTTTGCTTCGAAAGCCAACCATAGGCCATGTCGAGGTCTGATTGCATGAGGAGTTTCCCGCAGTAAATGAAGGGTCAGAACACTGATTGCACAGGATTTCGACACAGTTGAGAGTCAAGAGGAGATCGGGGAGGAGGGTACCCAGTAAAGGGTTGTCGGCCAAGTGCGAGGAATCCGAGATTTCAGAACGAATCGATTTTAATGTACAAAGCTTTGATCGAAGGCACTGCCATCTCGATGTAAAGGAAATAATGGAGAGCGTAAACTGCCATAGATGACTAAGAAGTTAGGTTATCTTATCTAGGCTCTCGGTGGAAAAGGATGCTTTGTCGACGGCTGTCGCTGGTGGTCTGTGTTTGCCTGGAATTGGAGAAGACAATAGGGGAGGGGATGAGTTGGGTAGGGTAGTTTAGGTCCTCAAGTTCAAGTTTCAGCTATTTTGGTCCATTAAGTTCCAATTAAAATGAAAAAGGTCCTTCAGTTACCATTACTAAAATCAGATGATATTTCAATGACCGTTAGTGCAAGTTTTAAACTTCAGTGACCGTTTTGTGATTTGACATAACTTCAGTGACCGTTTATGAAATTAACCCAATAATAAATATTAGAGACCAACTTGCTACAACATTAATAGATTGGGAACTTCCACGACAATTTTTCAATTTCCGTTAAGACGCTTCCTACTTATCCCACAATTCAAATATTTTAAATACCGTTTCCCATCTATCTAANTTCAATGACCGTTAGTGCAAGTTTTAAACTTCAGTGACCGTTTTGTGATTTGACATAACTTCAGTGACCGTTTATGAAATTAACCCAATAATAAATATTAGAGACCAACTTGCTACAACATTAATAGATTGGGAACTTCCACGACAATTTTTCAATTTCCGTTAAGACGCTTCCTACTTATCCCACAATTCAAATATTTTAAATACCGTTTCCCATCTATCTAATAAGTCTTGCTGTGATACATTTCGTCCTTTGGATTTAATCCACAGCAGAAAAAGGTAAATGCAGAAATTCTTTCATCTTACGGTCGGATTCAAATGATCTCGATTGTGTTGAATTAATTTTAACAATGATGTTATGAATTTAATGACCCGTTTTTCGAATAAATGTGATTCATTGTGGCAGATATGATTTTTTCTTATTACATCTGTGTCCATTTGCCGTTCTTTTTAACGGTTATGCTTCATTGGAGTGTTAATTTGATATTCCATTTGTCTAATTCGTCAGATCTCGCCGAGGCATTTTTCAATTTATGAAATGAGTTAATTTTTGATGAATTTTTGATGTAACATGTATATTTCTGTTGAAATTAGAATTTCCCTAAATCAAACAAAGGTATATTTCGATCCATGAATGGATCGTTTATTAGTACGTTAATGAGATGATGCTGAATATATATATATATATTTTTTTAAAAAAATTGAATTTTCACTGCCATTATGATTCCGACGTGCGAATCTTGGATATATTTACTTGTTGGCGTGCAAAATATATTATTTCTGAGAATGGAGTTTTCTTGGCAATATTGATTGGACGTTCTAAGGAGGAGAAAAATCTTATGGTCGAATATTGGATCTATTTATCAGTATTATTTCTGGAAATAGAATTTCTTAGCGATTTTGATTATGAAATTTTGAAGGAGCAAAATTTTATGGTAGAATCTTGGATCTGTTTATTTTATTGGCAATTAACACCTGGTACATATGTGCTTGGTTTTGAAGCCAGGTTATCAAATAAATGCTCATTTTCCGGCATGATCAAATTTTCGAAAAGAGAGAAAAGTACAGGTTCAATTTTGAAATATGGATTTTGTAATTGTTAAGTGATGCTTGTTAGAATTTAAAAAGCTTCTAATAAAAGATCATGAGTCATGACTTCCAGAAAAGGAAATAAAGTAGGTCGTTTCTTTTCCTTTTCCCTCCTACCAAACTAAAATCACATTTAAAATTTTTAAATTTACTTCGGTTTTTTATAATGTGAAAGTGATTAAATGGATAATCTGTAATATGTCTCCACAAAATTGTTTGTATGAAATTTTACCTCATGTTTTCTTTGGATTCTTTCATGGATCCAATTGGGGACCCTAAGGGTACCACTGTGCTAAATAATCGGTACATGGTTATTGTAAAATAGTTATTAGCATAAAATTTAAGAGCTTGTGACAAACAGTTATATGCAAACCCCCCCAACCTGATGTTCCCCTAGAAAGAGTGAAAAGTGAGACGAGAAAATTGTTAATAGAAATCAACATAATTAGATCAAATAAACTTGTAGCCTTTGTGAAGACATGCCATAGGCCAAAAGGTAATTGGGACTTTGACTGTGCACTGACAATCACCTGTTAGGAAAGAAAAATTCTGAGTTCCTAATAATGTGGCTAGTTTTTCTGCACACAAACTATGTTTTTTTCTGTATGTTAAACTTATATGCATCTACATCATTGTTTTTGCTGCATAAAATTCTTCTGAATAATGTTGCAGAGATGTGGCTTGCCAGCAGAATTTATTACTTATCTTGCCCTTCTAATTCCACAGTATCATTATATTCATTTGGTGAATGCTTTGTAGGATTTTAAATTGACCTGTTCATGCAGCAGCAAATTCTTCGTGGCATTTAGAACTTTCCCATTGTGTCTGTGTATGATTTAAATATTATGTTAGTAAATGGAGTTTCTTCCATAGTCTTCATTTATGCATGATTAATTTGAATTCTCCTTCATTAATAATCAGAGAGAATGGGCCGTGGAGTCAGTGCTGGTGTTGGACAGAGTTCTTTGGGATATCTTTTCGGAGGTGGAGAGGCCCCTAATGCTCCCCCCAAGGGTTCAAACAACGGGCGTTCTCCTAAGCCTTCTGTTACTCCCCAATCTATGGATAACAGTAAGCAGACTCCTGCAGGCATACCTGGTAACACTACAAACAACTACCTTCGAGCAGATGGGCAGAACTGTGGCAACTTTCTAACGGTAACATGCTGTTCATACCATCTTTTCATATTTCTTCCATGCCAAGTCCTAAAAGTGAAGTTTAATGCAAATAGAAAATATTAGTCCGTCTAAACATAATAGTCTTGAGCACACTTACCTGGTTACCTGGCCTCATATCATATGTATTTTTCAAGTATTGATATACTGTTTGGTTCCCACGAATGACTATTAAGTTTAGACTTAGTTGTATGAGCATTTTTTTAAAATTACTTTGAAAGTAACTCTTACCTCGTCGATAAAGTAACTTATTTCCAATCTTCACTACTAAAGAAAATTAGCTATTTTAAAATTTATTTAATTATAAATTAACTTTTTAAGCTTAGCCAAACATGTTCATGGTCTCTTTTCTTTGCCCTGTCGTTTCATCCTCGATTTTCTTAACAAAGTTAAAGGGATAGGTGATAATATTTCACAACTCTATGGGCTGTCTGGCCTGCTATTTCGTTAATTAAAATTCGAAATTGGACCGTTGGGGCTGCAACAGTCCAAAAACAACAAGAAGTTGATTGCCATATATTTTCTACTTTTTCCTTTCCTACCCTCCATTAGTCTTTGGCGTCATTGTAGGAAACAAAACCCACCTACCACATTATCTCCTTCTCCAACCACCACATGCTTTCCCCTTTCCCTTTCAATCTCCACCGCTTAACGTAACAGGATTCGACTCGTAGAGATCTTCAATAATCGGTTGCATACGTAACAACATTCAATCGGTAGAGATCCTCAAGTTCCGTCTTAGAGCTGCCGGTGAGGACGGAACATTTACAGCAACGAAGACGCCCAACTTTTCATTCAGCCTGTAGCCTGCTTTTAAGCGTGGCCTTCTTCTACGCCTGCAGCCTCGGTGAAGTGGCAGCAGTTTCGCATCCTAATCTTAACCATCTCAGTATCTACAACATCTCCCACATTATTGAAATTGGACCATTTTCGACGCCACCTACTGCAATTAAATCTGCACTCGGCCTCCCCTTCTTTTCCTCCTGCAACAGCGAACACATCGCCAATAAATTGGTCCGTTTCGCTGCTCCCCCTTCTTCTTTGACTTAGAGTTTAGTTGGAAGTAATTAATTTGATGGATCCGTTGGGACCTTCTCCGGTAAGTGAACGAAGCTTTCTTTCCATTTCAAAGTCCAGTGAAATAGCGGCCTCCCACTGATTATATATGTCCAACTTTAACAAAATTTCGTTTTCTCCTTCAACTACTGCAGAATTACCACCACGGTCACTCGTCCACCTCGACCGGTCCTTCAGTTCACAACCATTGAATGCCATGTAAAAATGCACAATGTAATGCATATGAGAACAACATCTTCGTGGATGCCTGTGAGTATGTTATAGCTGACGGACATAGGAACGACAAGTGCTTCACCAAACATGGCTGTGAAACATTAATTAACATATTCAACACCAATTCCGACCACAATTGGAACAAGCAGCAGTTGAAAAATCGATAGGATGCCCTTCGCATGAAACACAAGCGATTCGAAAAATTGCTCAAATGCAGTGGCATTTCATAAGACTCGTCAACTTGCAAGATTGGCGCCTCGGAGGAGTGGTGGGCTCGAAAAATTAAGGTACTATCGTGTCATTAACCTCAAGTCATTGCTCACGTTTCTCTGATGGATGGAAACGGTTAACTGCACAATGTTTTTGTTTCACGACATGATATGTCAGGCTCTGCTTTATGTTGGTAAACTTGGCTGTCTATGGATCAATTACATGAATAATCGTTGCCTGCGTTCTGGGTGCTGTGTCTGTTTATTGTCATTTATCATTTATCGAATTCGTAATTTCGGGACGCGTCATTGTGCAGTCCTGCTATTGCTCCATTCGAAGTATGTAATCTGTTGTTTTTTCTACATGTTCACGTACTGCCCTCTTATTTGGAGGCATGGTTTTGTGTCTGCTGTGTTTTGTCCTCCTAAGTGGAGCGGCTACTTGTGGTTGTTGTGTATTGCCCTCATATTTGGATCGGCATCATTTTTGTGCTGTGTATTGTATGTGCATAATTTTCTAAGCCCTTTCTATTCATACTTAAACAGTAGACCAAAGATTATAAAGAATTCAAGGACAAAGATTGTTGGGAGTTGTATCGATACAAGATGTTATTCGGGGATGTCTTCGACAACGATAATTACGCGGTGACTCCGAGCAAGCTATGTCGCACAGGCTTCGCAATGTTCGAAGACAATGGTACTGAAGATCACCGTGATGAGATCCCGGTGGATGTGGAGAGTAGTGGCTCCAGTGACGAGGGCATTGAACCCGAACCAGCTGCAGCAACCATGGATATGACAGGCCCGCACAGTGGTGATAAACGGAAAGCAGCTAGAGATCGAGCGAAGGAGAAGAAGAAGAAGAAGAAGGTTTCAGCGCGGGACGTGTTGTATTCAGTGGATCGTCCGAACACAGCCAGTGAGAAGGTGGCTGCCAAAATTGACCGGATAATTGGACCATCTATGTCCGACCTGAAAACAGGCATGCATGAGTTATTGACCACGGCTCAACTGAAAAAACAAACCGATTTGTACTACTGGACGTGGTCGTTCCTCAGGGATAAACATAATAGGGCGATCTTGGGCATGCAAAACGATGTGAACGAGAAGTTTGAATGAGTGGAGTAGGGCTGGCAAGAGTATAGGCGAGGACAGCATCGGTGATGGCTACTGTACAAAAGGATACGTGTAGAGTCGTGGAACAATTTCTCGTTGTTTTTGGTATTAGTTTTTATGTTTATGTTTCGTAATTTTTAGTTAAAAACATTTTCATATGCTGTACTCTATTGTGGACGGTGACTGCCATTAATTCCATGCGTACAATCAAATCAACTGCTTATGTGTATGCTATTATTGTTTGTATTTGTTTATATGTTTACTTTTCTTAAATTTGAGTTGAAAAAATTGTCACATGTTGTACCTTGCTATGCACCGTGACCACTAATTTCCATCTGCTGAAAAATCAATTGTTTATGTGCATGCCATTATTGTGATTTGGATTAGATTTGCAGCAGGCTTGCAAACAAGAAAAGCATGTGGATTTATTGTATAATTGAAGTGAAAAAAATACTCTAGTAGGTGAAAAAATTACCTACTCACATGTTTCACAAACATGTATTTGTTTTACGTGTATAATTTATACACACTGTAATTTCCACTTGCCCCCATAAAGCGCAAGGCAAAGTAACATTATTTCACTGCCTTCCCTGAGCATCGTTTTCTATATCATATTAGAAAGTTTGTGTATGGCGCATTTTGATATGAATTGTGATTTGCATCAAACCTCCGATGATGATGACGAAATTGTTGACGAGGCATTTATGGAAGAGCTATTGTTGGATATGATTGAGAGGTTTCAATATTGTCGTATCAGTCAGGTGACTGCTATTATCGTGAACAACGACGTCGTGTTTCTCGCTATCCATTCGCGGGAAACGGGTATATGTTTATGCAAGATGCCATGAATTGTAGCCCCTCAATAGTGCTACGTGGAGTTCTGCATGTACCCCACGATGCTGCTAGCATTCACACGTGCTTCGAGATGAATGTGGACTATGCAGCCGACAACATATAGATGTGTACGAACAAGTGGATATGTTTCTATGCATTCTAGCGCATGGAAATGGATGTAGACAAGTGTAGGCGCTATTCAACCATTCGCTGGAAACCATTGGACATTATTTCAAACTTGTACTCGAAGCGGTCGTTGAGTTCTCGAGACAGTTAATTAAATCGAATCCGAACTACAATCATGGTGCCTAGCACCATGTTCCGAATCTTAACAAACATTACATATTTGGGAACTGCATGGGAGCTATTGACAGTACACATGTTAACATGTTAGAGGCGTTCTACCGTGGGACGAGCGAGTGAGTTTCGTCGGACGCAAAGGAATTTCGACACAGAATGTACTAGTGGCATGCGATTTCAATTTGTGTTTCACATTCGTGCTTGCTGGCACGACAGGGGAGTGTCATGATGCAAGAATCTTTTCTAGGGTTATACACAACCCCGATATAGACTTCCCGAAATCGGCTCATGGAAAATATTATCTGAGTTGACTTGGGGTTCGCGCAGCGATCGGGTACATGGCGCTGTATAAGGGTTTGGATATATTGTACCACTTTCAGCAATTTTATGACGGGGCGACAGGTTGCAGGCGTAACTTTCGAAATGTATGGGAAAAATTTAGTTTTCGGCACTCATCATGCAGGAACGTAATCGAACTTACGTTCGGCGTGTGGAAAAGTCGTT
>CAIGRK010103925.1:0-14971 GCA_903798315.1 Fraxinus greggii
AAAATAGAGTTTTGAATAGTGAATTTTTGGAGAATGTGTGGTTAAAATGTAGAGAAAAGTTTTCGGTTTAAGTGCAGAATATTTATTATACGAATGTATTGTTGAAAATGAGTATCGAGAAAAAAGAGTGTTGAAATAATGGTTGTCAAACACGGGCAAAGATTGGACAATAGTTTGTTTACAGCTTGGTGCATACCTAAGCATAGACTATCACATAGAAAATCCATCTAACCCCCTTTTCTAAATTAAGTTCAGAATACAAACACTTCACAAGAACAAGTCCAAAGTAGCGGATAAACCAAAACTTATATGCATTAATAAAGATATAGTTACTTTAAATCTTTCAGTAGACATAAGAATGAATTAAACGCAGTACGTAAGACTTAATTTTTCTTCTTGTTCGCGTAAACGACTTGTAAGTGATGACTATGAATGAGAGATTAGATTACTCACCATTTTGACATCATTGAATGTATCCTCGTACTGCCCTCCCAATTCATTGACAACAGTGAGGGCATGAAACCTACGTTTCTTTCTTGAATAGCCTTTAAAGGAGCAGACTGAAATCATTTTTGCAGAAATCCTCCAGTCATAGCAGGCATCCAAGAAAGAAGTGCTCAAATTCACTTTCTTCAAATGCTTTCTCCCTCTAATTTTTTTATCCAACTCCAAATTGCTCTTAACATTTAAGCTACTTGAAGAAAGGGAATCCAAGCATAAAAATGGGCATGAGAAGTTATCAGTAAAAGACCTCACCAATATAGCCCCAACCATCCTGTCATATAAAAACTGCAGATAAAATTATTAGCGGAATTTTTTTCTTGGAAACCCACATCAGAATAGAGAATGTACAAAGAAAACTTGAATAACATATTAGTTACAGAAGAAAAAAAGACTAAGGGCACCTGAGAATTGTTGAGAAAGAGGTGCAATGAGATGTGGGAGCTGTGATGAATCTTGCGCGTTTTCTAGCGTTGAAAGATTCATAATTGACTTTCAGATATTTCTGTTATTTTATCTGAAACCTCTTTTTTTCTGAGGTCCAAAATTATCCCCCAGAAAAGCTGTAAAACTCAGCCAATCTATAACTACCTTCCTTTTTGAGTAAGTAGTTACTCCTGGAAATTCAGTGCCATAAATTAGGAGCCTCCAGTTCAACTTTTTGGCCAAAAAATGATTAATTGAGAACTAGCCCAAGATTTTACAAACATTCATAGCATGCTTGGATTGAACCAAACACGATTTTGTCACAATCTCTCGTCCTTGCCGTGTCCAATCCTATTTAGTCCGTTATTTCTAACATGCCCTCGAAAAGGAAAAAAATTGCTGAAAGTGTAGTGTTTGTCATAAGAGAGCATCTCCAGCCAACAAAACCAAGTTGATTGACATAACCCACATTATGTACCTACTTCTTATCATCAATCAAAGATCTAGTTGTTGCTCAAAAAAGAGAAGATAATGAAGGGACTGAATTAAGTTTTACAACATGGATGAAAAGTGTGTTCACAAAAGTTTCATGTTCCAAGACTTCATCTAGCACTGGGGGAGAGAGCTGAACACCATACAATTCTTCACTCAGTTTTCTTAGAAGAACACAAAAGCAAACTATTATCTGATAAAACTACATAGATTTGCCATTACTATACAAATGTGAACTTCACATAGACAAAGGTACACGAAGATGAAATCATTGACGAAATGTCAACTCTAGCAGTTAATCCCACACTGCTCAACATCAGGGCCAGTGACTCTAGTAGTGAAGGGATCGACTCGCACCCATAACAATGAAAAGATGGATGCAAGAAGAATGGACCATACGACGACAATAGTGGGTGTCCGGTTCTGCCGGCCCATAAGACCTTTGAGGAATGGATAGAGATGAACAATCACCCAGAACGCAAAGAACAGCTTCCCAAATAGTGGACCCCATGACTGATAACCACTATTGATCGCATAGGAGATTCCAGCAACAACACCAACTATGTTTATGATAAGGAGAGTTGTCGGGGGTATTAGAAGAGTAGTCCATTTGAACATGTAGAGCTCGGTAAAATCCCCCTCTTCATCGGATGCTTTGGACGTGACAGTAAAATTGGTGTCTATTCCAGCAAGCACTTTGAGAAGACCTTGGAAGACAGCAAAAAGATGAGATGAAACACCTCCAATGACCCAAAACTGTTCATTCCTCCACCACTCGTCGATTCCAACCCCACTCCACCTCATCTCCAGTATACCAGTAGCAAAGATGGAAAGAAAGAGAGAGATAAACCAAATACTGGCGAAGTTACTAATCTGCAAAACGAAGCAATAATTTTCACATTGTGAGATCTGTATTTTATAATGTAAGATTCTGGAGACAAATGATAAAATGCTATTATGGTGTTCCATTACATCAAGGGCCAAGAGCAAAAAGGTAAAGGCGCGTCTATAGGACGTACGGCGCTGATTTGATATCATATATTCGATCACAAAGTGAAATAATAGAGCAACATTTTGGTAAAGGAAATGAATGAAATTTATAAAATTTTGTCCCTGTTTGAAACCCATTCTATTTCTCTTTCTCTTTCTTTATTTCAACCACACATTCTATCAATAAAATAATATTACACATAAACCCGAAAATTATTCTTACTTTTTAACTACACATACTTTCCTTCAATCAATATTCTAGAAATTAAAATTCTCCAAAATGGGTGTCAAACACACCNGGCGCTGATTTGATATCATATATTCGATCACAAAGTGAAATAATAGAGCAACATTTTGGTAAAGGAAATGAATGAAATTTATAAAATTTTGTCCCTGTTTGAAACCCATTCTATTTCTCTTTCTCTTTCTTTATTTCAACCACACATTCTATCAATAAAATAATATTACACATAAACCCGAAAATTATTCTTACTTTTTAACCACACATTCTTCCCATCAATCACTATTCCAGAAATTAAACTTCTCCAAAATGGGTGTCAAACACACCCTTTGTTCTATGTAGACAGATACTTGAATTCAAGTTAATCTCGAGATACTGCCTATGTAAAATACAAGACAGTGGCCATTGCTCATATGGAAACCAAAAAATGAATAATGATATGTTCAGGTGGGAGTGGGAGATAGAACCAACCTGTGGCATAATGAACTTTCCAGTGAGTAAACAGACAGCTGGCAAAGTACAATAAATAAGAAGAGGAATTGCAGTCACTGGGTAAATTGTGGTGTTGACATATGCAAACCTCTCTAGCCACTTCAACCTTCCACCATAGCCGTACCATATAGGACAATGCCGGCTAAATAAAATCTCAACAGATCCCAAGGCCCATCGAAGCACTTGGTTTAAACGATCAGATAGATTAATCGGAGCTGAACCCTTAAATGCTGGTCTCTGAGGCATGCAGTAAATTGATCGCCAACCACGAGCGTGCATCTTAAATCCTGTAAGAATATCTTCCGTGACAGAACCGTAAATCCATCCAATCTGCGGATAGAACAAAAATCGAGTGTTGTACATAATACAACTGTTAATTCCGACATATACGGGATTACATAGGAAATCAAGTCAGGAAACTAAACGTAAAAAGAACATTCCCTTGGTTTGGTTCGCCATCCAAATTTTGAATGAGATGATAAATGTTAATAATAGCACTTTGCATAAATAAATCTTCACATTATGTATTAAAATTTTTAGAAAGAATGACAAAGAGAACTAATAGAGTTAAAGCCAAAAGAAAATTAAGCAAAAGTTAGCATACTTCTAAATATTATTTATCTTTATGATTTCTTTCTCTTTAGAAGAGGTATTACTATGAGAACTGATATCAAATGGATTCTGTATCATTTGACCAAACTTTCTGAATTAAGGACAGTAGCACCTTTGAATTCTGATGATTAATTATAATAGAACCCAACTGTCAAAAGAATAATTATTGATAAACGTTGTGAAGTAGAAAAGAAAGAGAAATTCTCAGTTTTCTGGCATGCAAACATCTACAATATATCCACTTCGCACCTCAATTTTATTGTGCAAGAAAAGGCACCTCAAGTATTTAAAAGCTGCTCTTTATGAAATGCCTGAGGAAAGTAGTTGCATAAAAAAGCATACTTTTTTTTACCTTTTTACCCTTCCTCGAGGGGAGGGAGAAAAGGAATAAAAGAGATTAGAAACACATGATAATTTCAGAATTCCACAGTAATTTCCATTAACAGATGCAGAAAAACACTTACTTCCTGTTCTAATGCTTCCAAAGAAATTACACGAGGGAAAGTATGCTCCATTCCCAATAGGTTCCGACTGTAGTTAGGAGCTTCCACTTTTTATTTAATCTCCTTATTTGTTTGATTAGCCATCTCATCATAATGAAATTTACCAGTAAAATAAACGCAGAAGTTTTATAGTAACGTCAAAAAATTTGTTAGAAGCTGTTTCCTTAAACAAAATCTGTATTAAGCATTCATCTCCCAATTGTCAACGTTCCCATCAAATCCGAGGTACCATAGACATTTGCTAATATTCTATGCATAAACAATATATAATCAGACAAGCATGGCAAATGAAACCAACTTACCTCACTTCCCCATTCTGACTTGTCTTCATAGCCACAACTGATAACATGAATCGCCTCTTTTAGAAGAGTCTCAGGTGTGGCAGACTCAGGAACACCACCATTCTCCATAAGAGTGGATGCAACAAAAACTGCAGACTGGCCAAATCTTTTCTCGAGGCTCATTTGGGACATGAGCAGTGACTTCTCATCATCAAATCCGGCACCTGAGATCAACACCAAAAGAGGCAACAGTTAATAAATTTTCTATATTAATTTAAGTTTCATATATACGATTTTGTACGTGAAATTTTTTGTGTGCTCATAAGAGAAAAACTCAATACACAATGAAAATGCACATTGGAATGTTAGACTAGTAAAAGTAGGAAAATATTGACAATAGAAGTGAGTAAAAAGGTTGAGGGAATAGATACAGCATCCCACATGCTTATCAATGTATTGATAGTATATGAATTCAACAAAAGAATATGTGCTTTAACAGTGGGAGAAAATGATGAAACCTTCAATAAAGCAGCATATCTGTAATTCCAACCAGCCATGAGAAATGTATCGATGGAGGTTTTATTAAAAGATAGGACTATTACAGACATTCTTTCCCTTTGCTAGTTGAATATGACGTCAGACCATATACACAGACAATTAGCTCAAGAGTTAATCAATCAACATGGGATAAAATATTCATACGATAGTTTTGTCTCAGGAGACGAGCAGGAACAAGACGTGAATGAAGAGGACATGTCCAACGAATGAAGTGAAATGCTATGGTTAGTCTCAAAACTATAACAAAGAATTGATTAAGTAGATGACCTTGATGGATTATTCTTATATTGTCCTTGGAGATATTTACATGTCATAGACTCATGGCCTTCAAATTCATCTCATGCATAGAATACTTGCATTGATTCTTTATATGAATGGCATATGCTACCTGCCACATGATTTTTCTCTCTAACTGGAACCTTATTTTGAATCAATACATGTTATTAGCCTGTGCTCGCAGCAAAGACATTTATATCTAATGCAATCCTTCTTCACCAAATATATTTATTAAGAAGGAAATTTGCAAAATCACTATAAACAGCAAGTAATTGAGAATAGATACGTGAATATTAATTAGCAAAGTTAGATTCAAAAATTATATTGATGGTATTACTACATCACATTGAAATACTGATTGCATGGGCATACTAAACAAGCCCAAGCTTCCCAGGCGTGGCTCTCTTCCTGGGGCTACTACATCTATCTAATTGATAGAGAAAATCAGATTTTCACCCAACCAAATTCACCTTTTTTGTCTGATTTAACCAGTTGTAAAAATCATAATTACATAAAGAAACAATCATATACAACATGCATGTTTTTCATTTCCATATAAATAGAAAATCCAAAAAGAATACATGTACTGTTCCCAACTTGAGAACATCATATCCATCTGATCGGGCAAGGCGTGAACACTGAATCGTGGTTAACAAGCAAATGTAGATAAGAAACTTACAATGCAACATAAAGATTCAATATACAATCACTGTTTCACTTTATTCAACAAAGAAATTAACTAAGAAAACAAGGTATACTAATTCATGCTTTTATGACAAATACACAGTGTCACTAAGTTTAACTTAGCCTCCATTTAGGAAGAATTCCGGTTCAATTTATAAATAAAACAGAAATGAGTGGTGGATAAGCGGAGATTACTTGTAGGTCTACTGGAATGTGTGGTTGAAAATGGAGTCTGATCATTTATAAATTTTTGCCAAACGGAGGCTTAATAAAAACTAAAATGCAAGTCCAATAGATCTAGCAACAACTGAAGTAGCAAATGATTCGTGTAGTTGACCACTGTTTTATTGGAACGGGGCTTAGTTTTTCGTTTGATATTGTCGTAATGAGATAAAATACAAGACCGACTAAACAGTATCAATTCTAACAGAAAACATACCTTCAACGCCCTCCTCTATATCCTCCAAACTGAATATTGGAACAGTGGGATCAACATGCTTGCTAGATTTCTTTTTGTCAGAACCCTTCTTACTTGACTTAGAATTGTTCTTTCTTGAGCCACCAAAACAGGAAGAGAGAAATCCTGACTTATTTTGTTTAGGTTTCAGAGGTGGCTCATAACCATACAAAGCTGTTCTATTAAAGACGCATCCAGTACCCACATACACAGGACCTTGAATACCATCCAAACCTCTCAAGTTTATCTGATTGCAAAAAAGAATTAGTTTGCACGAACAGTGGACAGCAGGGGGAAAAAACAGAGAATTAGATAACAGTATTACATGAAGTGGCCGGAAATAATAATTACTAATGTTCATGAACTCACATCAAAGAAAACAGTGTTGCGGTTGGCATATCGATCATTTCTATCTATACCATCAAATCTCTGTGGAAATTGAACATAACAAACATACTTTCCAAGATTTGGATCCATTAAAAAGCACATTGCCTCTCGCAAGGCCTTGCTGTTGTTTATGTAGTGATCACAATCGAGATTCAACAAGAATGGTCCATTAGTAAGAACTGCTGATACACGAACCTGCAGATATTCATGGCATTGGTACATAAAATGTAAGTGTCCAAAAATAAAAATTAGATTAACAGCAAATCTCAATTGTCAATCACTTACAAGTGCATTCATAGCACCAGCTTTCTTGTGATGTTGGAAACCAGGGCGCTTCTCACGAGAAACATAGACTAGCCGTGGCAGCTCATTACCCTCGCTGTCAAGACCTCCACTTTGGCCCAGGAAAACCTGCAATTGACGAAAGCATTGTTTTAAGAAAATAGATAACACTAGAAATTGTTACACAAACAAGTTTATTTTTTAGTTCGTAATACACACATAAAGAAAACAGAATGTGTTACTTATCAATCAAATGATATTAACACTATTTGATAATAAGCATGCAAGTTTAGATGACTGTTTTTATAGACATTGAGTATATAACAAGTAATAGTCGAATATATATCAACCTATCAGATCTATTACTTTTGAACCAAGCTTACCTGAATCATTCCTGGATGATCCCTGGTGTTATTTCCAGGCCATGGTGTACCATCTTGCATGATCCAGCCTTCTTCAGGAACTTTTTGGGCCTTTGCAACAAGTGCATTTATACGAATTTTAAATTCTTCATATTCTCTCTGTAGGACAAGCAGGAGAAGAAACATAAGAAGTCTAGATTAAAAGGAAGAGACAACAGAATTTCTGAATTAAAAATTCCACCTTCATAGCCCTACGATCTTTCACAAATGATGGTTGAATTTTATCTTTCAAGTAGTCAATCTTCTGAGCAAAGTACCATTCTGGAGCACGTGGCTCAATGTTGTACTTTTTGCAGAAAGGAACCCAATTCCTTGCAAATTCAGATGTTTCTGAAAGAGCTTCAAAAGTCAGCATCGCAGAACCATCATCAGATACATAGCATGAAACCTTGTCGACTGGGTAATCAACCGCGAGAATGGATAAGACAGTATTAGCTGTAACAAGTGGAGGTTCCTTTAAAGGATCAACTGTACTGACGAATATATCTACAGCAGCTAATTGTGATGGCTCTCCTTCACGATCGTATCTTTGACACAGTTTATATTCAATTGAAGGTAAAAGTCAGAAACTCTCGCGTGTGTGTATAGTATATATTCACAAAAAGGAAAGTCTCTATACAAATGATGGTTTATCATCTAGATATCAAACAATAGAGATGCTTCATCATCTACTTTTCATCACAGTTCTATGACATTCAAACAGAAAACGGCCACATGGAAATAGATATCTGTATAGATGGAAAATTTCTCACCTAAGAGCAAGCCTGTCAAGGTAAGTTTCACGGTTTACTGGAAGCCATTTCGGGAATTGATCCAAAATCCAGGACATAGCAAACCAGATCTCACAGATCACGGATAACAACCACAAAGGGTATGCATTGGTAACAGGATTTGTTAATCGGTAGTGCAAGAAAATGCAGAGAATAACAAGCCGCAATATGATAACCATCCTATATGGGTTTATCCTGGATGATGGAATAGAAACCTTCCTTGAAAGGGGCTGCCGAGCTTCATCATTCCTGCATAAGAAAGAGAAATAAGCACGGGAAACCAATGGCTGGATAGAGTGAAGAAAAGTGGCAACATGCTGCATAGAACCAAAGATTATACATATGTAACTACATAATTTACAGCTAAATAATCCCAACTTTTTGCTTATTCAATAACAACATCAAAGTGCCTCCAACATTATTAAGATTCTGCACAGCCAATTATGTTACTGCACTGCAATGCTATAGCAATACACCTACGGCTTAGAAAAATACTCGGATTTTATGCTGAAAACCCATACTGCAGGAAGCCAAAATGTTGTGGCATAAACCAAGTTGGAACTCACAATAAAGAGTCATCCACCAGCACATCCGTGCTTGCATCAATATCTCCAGCTCCTCTTTCGGAAGGAGGATGGCTAGTTGTAGTAGCCATTGGAATCACATTTTTTTCCTGCTTCATCTTCCAGCCGTCAACTCTCTCTTTCCAGGCAACATTGCCCAATCCTGAGGATCCAAACTCCCTCACTGGATCCACAACCCGGATGTTAGCTGTACCAAGAAAAAAAATGCATTTGATATCTGAACCGGAAAAGAAAAACATAGCACTAAATTATAAGAATAAAAATAAGCAAATGAGCACATATGTGATTGATTCGGGGAGCTCCTATTTTCACCACCATTCTTATATATACATTCACTTTGTAAAAAGAATTCTATGTTACATCCACTAATATTTATCCTCATTAAATCCCTTTGGACCTTTTATATTCTTTACAGACTTCTCGTTTAACTAAAACCCTAATATTCATAAACAACTTCAACTAAAGCAAAACAAACAATGGAAGAGATGCCATTAGAGCAAATACATAAAGACAGTAATATAATAAGAAGACTTTGAAAAGGTAAAGATTGTCTTTTATTTTGAATGTATGGATCGATTATAGAAGTGGGAGCAGGAGTGGATCTATACATTTTCCACCACCACCATGTGGGGGAGATGACATTGACAGGCGCTCAGGTGATGCTGCAGACAGTTCTCCAGAAACCTAAAAGCCAACGGTTGGAAAAAAAATTAAAAAAATTAACAGTTGTACCAAAAATTTATGTATTTATTTCGTTGTGTTAATAGAAAGTATTTGACAAGAGGCACAAGAACATACATCCATGCCGTGTGTAAGCAAAGGAATAGGAGTGTGGGAGACCTCTTTATCGTACTTTGGAGCCCCAATCTCTTCCCCTTGGCCATAATTCATGTGCAAGTTCACAATGCGCTCTGAAACCCTCTGCTTCTCATTTTGAGTTTCAGAGTAATGGAAATCAGTGGTACCATCATCGGCCAAACCATCTTCTACATCACCATGGATTACAGGACTTCCTGCACGAAGCTGATTGTGAGAAGCTACTTTCATAGAATAAGATTAAAGATGTTAATTTATTAACGACCATTGAAACTTTAATTCGGATTGACTGATAAATAATATATAATGAATTTAAGTGACTGGATAAAATCCATAAAACCAAGGGGTGGGTGAAAGGGATTTCATCTCACAAAATTTAGGCATGTCAGCACTCAAATGAGAAACATCTCTTGTATTTCAAAGATTACTTTTCACAACAATTAGCTCCTGTTTAGCAATGCACAATTAAAACTAATCATGTGCATTTAACAATGATATGTATTTTTTGAGACCACACAATTTGCGTATATTTCCTATTGCAACCCAGTGAAACTTTCAACTACCATACAGTAACATGTATTATATCTCACTATGTTGTATCCATTCCATTACGAAAAAATACTAGCAAAGATAATAATATCATTTCAGTGAAACACTACACATAAAAAGAGTGTATGTAAAAGATATGTCTGCATCGGATGTACCTTTATGTCTCTTGTATCTGGTTTTGCACTGAGGACAAGACTGATTTCCATCCTTCCTCTCGTATTCATAGCAAGGCCTGCAAACGGGAAATGCACAGACATCGCAAGCAACAAATGGCCCCCTGTCAACAGTCAATCCCACATTATCACCACAGATCTGGCAGACGTGACTACCCATGTTCTTCAAGGCCTTTCCCTACTCAATAAAGCACCATATTTAGTACTCAATACTGCATCATTAAATCTACCAAAAATCACTTAGGGTGTGTTTGATTGAATTTATTTTCCATGTAAAATGTCAATTTTCCACCCAAATTCCTCCTTTGAAGTGTTTGATTGCTATTTTTTCTATTGAAAATTTTAAGGAAAACATTTTTTTGAGAGGAGTATGTTTTTGTTTTCCTCAAGTCAAGGAAAACACTTTCTTATCTAGGGGAGATTTTCCATGCCAATCAAACACATTCTTAGTGAACAGCTTAGATCATATTTGCAACCTACCAACCCAATATATATAAAAATTGGAAAAGAATGATAAATCATAAGCTACTCATTTTCAAGCTTGATGTTTAACCAAGTGTCGGAATTATCAATGTTTAGTGGCGTATTATTAAATGTAAATCACATTAGTGTGATCTTGACAAAATTAACAAATCCAGTTCACTAAAACCTCAAAAAGTATGACCCATGCAGGAAATTTCCTCATTTATTAAAAACTAAGTGATTTAGTTTTGAACACTAACCTTAATTTCAGCTTCTGGTTCCATTAATGCGGCTAGACTTTCACGGCAAAAACAGATATATAATCAGATATATATAGGGTTTACTCTGATATGTTCCTAATCAACATGCCGAGAGAGTGTAAAGTGTCCTCTGAACAAAACAGAATCTTTGTTTCTTTTCACGCTCTTTCACTGCGAAAGCGAAGTCTTTAACTTCAATTTCCTTAATCGCATGAAAGGGGAAAAATTAACGAACACCTCAACGATATAATCAAAACTGAAAATCAAAGTTACCTCTAGATCAAGAATACCGTCAATCCCAAAAGAAATAAAAAATAGTGATCTCAGTTCACTCTTTGTTGAGCTCATAAATAATTGAGTAGATAACCCCAAACAAATAAAATAGGAACAAAATTATTACATTTTTTTTCAAATATACTGATTACTGAAAAAAATATTTCGTGTTTATTTTTTCGGGAAAAATGAACAGAAAATGTAACAAGTATAAACACAGAGTAAAAGACAACGAAATGGGTACCTCGCGATCACAACGTTATTGCTATTTCCGTCACCGAAATACAAATTTCCTTCGTGAACAACTACAATTCATCGCCAAATCGATCGAATATCCTCCAGGACTCTCTCCAAAAGTTAAATTCCTTCCAATAACATGAAGTACGTATAAGAAAGCAAATACAAATGGAGAAATTGGGTGAGAAATACAACTGAGATGCAATGACCCACTAGCTATATCCCTCTACAATTCCTCTCGCTGAATAGAAATACATATAAAAATATGTTTATGGGTATAGCAGTTAGTGACTGTTTAATTATTAATTATTATAATTATGACGATAGACTGAAATGATGTCAAAATTGGCGTAGAAGAGAAGAAAAACGACATGGAAGTGAGGTAGGTATATTAGAGAGAGAAACTGTCACTGCAATAATGCCACCGACAGAGCGAGAGCGAAGTGAGTGGCGATATTTTGCTGAGGAAAAAATGGGGAAAAAATCTTGTCGGGATAGGGAAGACGATTGGATATGCATTAGCGGCTTGTACAATTGGGACTCGGATGGATGTTATATCTTGGTACAATGCCAGGAAGAACCATTCCTGTTCTTTAACCAAGCTCGTATTGTAAATCCATTGATTTGTGGAAAGGGCGAGAAGTAAAATTCAAAATGATTAATTTTCTTACACTATTGGATAATAAAGTTTATAATGGTTAATCTAAGGCTAGTCTGTTATTTTTGGGCGTTTACGAGAGGTTCGATTTTATTTTTTTTTTTGATTTTCAAATGTGGTTTTAAAAATAATCCAACTCATATGACCCTAAAAATTACTAATGAAAAAAATTCCTTCTCGATTGTTTGTTTAGCTCGTATTTGTAAACACTTGAATCATATTTTTACTGCACATTTCGATAAATCTATAAGTACTATCTATTTATACGTCATTCATTTATAAATGTTTTCAACTTCTTTAGTGTCCGTTTAACATGACTTTTGAAAAGTCAAAATGAGATTTTGAGATCTAAAAGCTGTTTTTTGACTCATTTAAGGCCTGTTCGGTGGTGATTAAAATTCAATTAAAATTGAAAATATGGTCGTTATTGGGTCCCACCCGTCTAATAAAAGTCAACAATAACGGCTAATTTTTCAATTTTAATCCGATTTTAATCTCTACCGAANCATTCATTTATAAATGTTTTCAACTTCTTTAGTGTCCGTTTAACATGACTTTTGAAAAGTCAAAATGAGATTTTGAGATCTAAAAGCTGTTTTTTGACTCATTTAAGGCCTGTTCGGTGGTGATTAAAATTCAATTAAAATTAAAAATATGGTCGTTATTGAGTCTCACCCGCCTAATAAAAGTAAGCAATAACGGCTAGTTTTTCAGTTTTAATCCGATTTTAATTTCTACCGAACACGCTCTTAGTTAACTTTACGAAAGTGCTTCTTTTATCTGGAAAAGCTTTTAGAGGAAATTAATTCAATGTGATTTTTTTAAAAACGCTTTTGGAACTGAAAATTCGTCTAAAAATTTTCAGACAAAGAATAATGTGACTTATTTCAACTGTTCTTCTACGAAAAGTAAAAGTCATTCTAAACGGACCTTAATCTTCTATGGGCACTGTCCACCTTGAGGCCCCAAACCATTTAGGCCAACATGACCTCTGATTCCGTTGGGCCCAAATCCCGAAACGCGACCTCCTCTAATCCATTTAGCCCTGTTTGACGCCGCTAAATTTTTCGTGTTTCAAATTTTTCCACTCAAAAACAAAAGTAACAAAATAATAAAAAAATGGCTTTAATCTGACACGAAATCGCACTCTTTCAATGCGTTGGCCCACTTCAATGTAGCTTCCCTCGTTTCCAAAAAAATTAGTGCCCTCAAACAGGAGAATTCATCGACCACCTTTTACGGTTGGTTTCCTTTCCTACTCGAAAAGATCATTAATGAAAATGAGATTGTAATGAGAGAAGTAATGAGTTTAATGAAATGTATGAATAATAATAAGTTAGTAGTAACTGTGCGAATGTTCGATTAAAAATAAAGTTTAATTTTTATTAAAAATTATAAATTACTTATAAGGAAATCCAAACACTCTCGAAAAAAATAGGATTAAACAAGTTGTACAGGATCAACGACATATGTTATTTCCAGGTGCTGAAATGTTAGTTTTTTATTGTCAACTTTTTTTATTTTTTTAACTATCGATAAAATTTTGGCAAATATATATATATATGTATAAAACTCTGTCATTAACCATGCTCCTGTGGCGGATATGTAAAAAAGATATTCAAACGGTTACAACCCTCATTTCCATATTCTTCTGTTTGGTGATATGCAAAACAGGGACTTAATTCTATCTGGCTCATTAGTTGGGGCCACTTTTATATTGCTCGTAGGGGGTCAAGTCGGTCTCCTCTTTAAAGTTTCACTTTTGTGTGATTTTAGTTTTATTAAAAAAAAAAAAGGAAATCCTAATTTCTAAGAACCATGGGGATCAAAAGAATAAGATTGCATAATGCATAAGAATAACAAGAATAAAAGTACGATAATTTTGGCTATTAGGCCATATTTGGCCCCAATTAAATTAAAATTTATTTTTTCTTATTTTTATTAATCATACATTTTTTAATAAAATAATATTAATATGAGCTTAAAAAAATTTCCAATGAAGTGATGGATGTTGATTTTTAAGGATGGAAAAAGTCTACAAAATCTACCTTCTACGTGCTGGCGGCCTCATTCAAATTTCAACGCCCTCCCCTTGGAATTTTTGTTGCTTCCTGGGAACACAACATAACGGCGTCAAGCTGCCGTTAAGTCCACCAATAAATTAATTTCCAATGAAGTGATGTACCACGTGTCAATCACCTGGGCCCCGCAAGGGAGCAGTTATCTTCTGAAACGTAGTGGTCCTGGCGCCCATTAATTAATCCGAGGTTTGATCAGAGAAATGAAATGGACGCTTACCTACCTGATGAATTTGTTGTGACTGATTTGATTATTTTAGGAAAAATATAACTAAAGAAAAAGAGAGAATTTCAGGGCGTGTACGGTAAAAGTTTGTCGTTATTATTGACTTTTAGTAAATGAGTGAAACTCAATAACAGTTATATTTTCTATTTTAATCGACTTTTAATCTTTATCGCACAAGCACTCAGATATATGATATATCCATCAGTGACTGTATCAAAGACACTTCCATTAGAAAAAAAAAAATGCTAATTTTGAGCATCATATCACTAGTCACTCTAAGC